>FJVC01000059.1:0-80540 GCA_900074895.1 Rhynchosporium secalis
GTTCACTGCAAGTATTATATCTTGCGATGGTGCTTATGACTTGGCGTATAATCTGCTGCCTCGAGATCGAGATCAGTTGTTACCACATATCGTGTCATATCAGGAGTACATGCCTGACCCGAGGCATTCCTCCTCGCTAAGATAATTGAGACATATACCTTTCCATAGCTTAGACAAATAGGTTAGATAAACAAGGCAGAAGCCGGATTTCAGATACCGCTATCCAGACAAGAGATAGAACTTCGCCTCATTATACTGTCCTCTAGGAAGAGCATATCTGCATGTTCGTCGCGTTAAATATTAATATTGAGATGGCTGTCACCACCTCGCTTATCGTCAAATAATGGGTAAATAACCCTTCTCACTTCATATTTCGAAGCGATAATGCTAGCTAGGCACCGAAGTAAAACGACAATAGCACGAAATAGCGAGATGCGCGATTTGGATATCTTCCTATCTCTTGATCATTTCGTGCAAATCTGAGCAAAAGTGAAGGTGTGATTACAGCAGCTGAAGAACCCTCAATCAAAGTTGCCCAATTGATCCAGATCGGTGTGCGGATCTATGATATACTCATTAGACGGGGAGCTGTGATTGTTGTAGACGTCTATCACTCACAGTCGAGCGCGAAGGTTGAATATTGAGTAAATGACTTACTTGGTCACTGATATTTTCGTAGCTTTGAACGCAGAAGTTTAATTGGTAATTGGATTGTGTGTTGTGGGATAATCGAAGGTTTAATTCCATGAATGGGACTGAGAGTTAGAAGGAGAGAATAAAGGATGTATCGTTAGAGTATGTCGAGTGCGAAATGCCTTTTATGCTATGTAGTAGAAAGACGGAGGAGGTGTCGGTTGATTATATATTACTCTTCGACACTTGCAGATTATATAGAAGCAGATTTAGGTATTTGTATATTTGATCTCTCATCGGAGTGTTAATCATAGTTTTTGCAAATGTGAGTTGTTAAGATGGCAAGCGAGAGGGGGATTTTGGATAAATTGGATAGTTTCGGAAAGATGACTCTTGTAGGAAAAGAGAGATGTGTGTGAATTCTTCTTAATATTAAGCAGTGGGGCTGCAGTATGCATCACTCTAATTTTATCTAATCGAAGTCTAATGTCTGAAGTCTTAAACGCCGTCGCTATGATGTGAAAATGCTGTCGAACCCCAAATGCTATGCTCCTATTCACCATGCTATGCTAAAGACCATACGCCACGCTATGTGAAAAGAACATTCATAATATTGTCATGACAACAGCCTATCTCTTGGAGATGCCACACTTGGTCAAGCAGCTATCAACACCGGCAGCAACATTAGCCGGGATGAGTTTGCGGAACTTATCGATATCAGCACCCTCGACCGAAAGCTCGCCTCCAGCACTACCCTTGACAATCTCATTCTCCAAGCCAAAGAATTCTTGTGCGATCTGTCCAACACCTGGGTCCTCGTGTGGGAAAGAGGCGATGAAGGTGGATGGAGTACAGTCGGGGTTGAACTCGGTGTGCATAGCTCCAGCCGGGAAGACAGTCATTTGCCATTGCGTAAGGGTATGGCTCATGTGTCTGGCGCCATTTTCAGCAGTTACAGATGCGAATAGCGAGCCCTCGACGACGAGGTTGAGCTCTGCTGCACGAGGATGTACGTGAGGCGTGTTGAAGCCACATGGCCCAAGGAATCCGATCGCAACGGCACCGCCTTGTCCGACTAGAGCGGGCATGGAAGCGCGGTCGGCGCGAACAACTTCTCCACCTTTACCGGATGCAATAAAGCCTTCTGTGTCGCACTTGTTCTTGAAGTCGAAGACGTAGTCGGCGTCGCTGAGGTAGCTTTGACGGATGTTGGCGTTGGGAGCGGAAGTGAGCTTCTCGAACAGAGCAAGGTCTTTGGCAGATGCTCTTGGTGGGCAGGCTGCAGATGGTCCAGGTTGTGGGGATGAGGCAGGTGTGGAAGCTACTGTGACTGAGGGGACTGTGGTATTGGCCTTCGCTGAGTAAATATTTGTTGGTGCAGCGGCAGCGAGACCGAGAGCAAGGGAAAGGATGGTGATTGGAGTATACATTATGTAGGATATTGTTTTGATGATTCTTGACGAAAGAAATTGACGAAAGAAAAGACGAAGGAAAGAGACGAAAGAACAGACGGAAAGGCGAAGTGTTCCCAGAAGATGGATGTATTGATTGTTGGTTGGTAGATGTAATGTGTTGATTGTATGCTGTGTAGATGTGATTGTTGATGATGATATGGAGATAATAGAGAAGAATATCCAAGAGTTATATAGAACTCTTCAAGCTATAAGAGCAGCATATGGATCTCGGCGCAGATTTTGTTTTGTTAACGTTTGCTCTAACTTCCAGCAAACCCAAATCGCAGTAAGCATATCAGCCTCGCGTAGCTTGTGATCTCACCTCACTGTGATCCCACGAGGAAACAATCCCTACTCAGCCTTCCCAGAGATAGTGTGCATCCAAAAGGTCAACGGTCGTCCCAATACCATGGATGATTTCCTGACTGGAACGTCACGTGGCATTGATGACTGTATGTAGCCGCAAGCCAATCTGCACGACGATCCTCAAAGTGTCGGACGAACCTATCAGATCAACTTCAGCGTAACTGAGGTCGCTGCGGATTAGCTCCGGCTGTGTATAATGGTTGTCCAGTAACAGTTTCAGGTGGTATTTCTCTTCAATATGATTAAAATGAGGCTTCCATGTCGGCAGCGTGGATACTGGGGCCGCAAGTGGGTATGCGGCCGGGAGAAACATATACCGGGAAACAAATCTATTTTGAGGCTCGAGATTCGTTGTCCGAGTAGCGAGGATGAGCTGTCATCGTGATAATATCAGATTGGATTCCACGATCTACAGGATATCGGCTGCGATCTATAGGATGATCGATCCGAGCTTCGAAGAATGATTCGAGACCCACGACGATGACCTTCTTTAGTTGGAGAGGAATGCTTGGTCTACTTGAGGATGAGTAGTAACTCTTTGTTCTTGTTCTCATTGCAGTAAGCAGAAGAATGCCGCGAGGTCGCAGAAAGTAAACTTGGGAAACACACGAATACTGGATGCGGGAGTGCGATGAACGACAAGACACGCTTTTGATTCCAGAAAGGCCGAATCGGAGGAAAATTCTTTGCCTGCTATCTCACCTGAGATGACTTTCTCTCGAGAGCAAGTAGGCTGGATTCATCTTATCTCGTGAGATTCAATCGTACAAGAACTCGTCGTACAGGAGACCAACTAAATAGAATATCCATCCCTTATACCGTAACATCGTGAGCTTCATTTCTAGCCATCGGTCAGGACAAGAATATCAAAAAGCCCACCCACCGATGTTATTGCAGAGCCAAGCTACTATCGACCTATTATTAGGTTTCGCTTACAGTAGCTTGATTGTCAGCCACCTTCGAGGAAACGTTGCGGCACGGTCTAGAAAGCTTCGGGTTGGTGTGCTATGAGAAGACTATCATCAAACCCACGGCCCTGGGATTTGATCAGGATTCGGACTATATTCGAGGTCGCAACTCATTGGACCTTGTGTCGATCGAAAGGACATTCAGATCTCGCATTCGTGGTACCTAGGCTAGTCACGTGAGTACTTATTTCTCCCTGCGGATGTTCAAGCCTACCTACTGTGTATGTGTAGGTGCTAGCAATCAATTCGTTATGGGGTTCCGAGGTAGACTTGTAGATGAAGGATTCATCTTGGACTGTCTACCTGGCAAGAAATGCCGCTTTCATGTAGCCATGAATGAAGACCTTTTTCTTTCAGCTTTCGAAAGTACAGATATGTAAGTTGAAGAGCTCAAGGCTGAAGTTTCATGAGTCTTATATTTAGAGAAATAGGTTGCCGAGCAAACATGATAACGTTATGGATGAAAAGCGTGAGGTCTGGTGGCGTAAGCGAACCCCGAATTTCTCAATGACCGAACTATACACTAACGATGCCGTAGCTAATGGTAAGGCGTCAGTTTCCGGATCAGGAATTACTGAAGATTGCGGGTTGTACGTTGATTCGAGTGCCATGCTGGGATTCGAAACTAACTCAGTACAGCGAGTCCCGTCTGGATCGGTTGGTATCTTCTTTTTTGTTGACTCTACCTACCTGTGTACTCTTTCATTCGCTACAAGACCAGTCTATGTGACTCTACCCTCTCACGAGATATTCTCTGTTCTCTAAGCTCGGTCTTTGGCAGCTAAAATAAAAATGTAAGTTCCTTTTTTCTTTCTCGGTTTGTGGGATTCAATCCAGGTTGGCTTCAGTGCGGGGTAGCAGTACAGTAGTACAGTAGTGGGGTACTTGACTGCCTTATCTTATCTCCCATTGACAATAGATAAGCGAACGGAACAAGCTAGCTATTTACATATGGGTAGGTATTTCAAATGATTCAGTTCAGCAGCATAGTGATGATGCTATGGAGTGACGGTCGAGAACCTCGTAGAACAATCTCTGTTTTCGCTTTATACCATAAAGAGCGATTACTAGAAAAAGTCGATGTACAGTACGCATTACGTTTTGGCTTTTGATCGGTATCAACCTGGGGCCAAGAATGTATCCATCCCATCTAATAAGATGACCCCCGCCTTTCACCCGCAAGGGAAACCTTGGAAGCTCCGTAAACCACCATAATCACCGATACGTTCCACTACAGCAGCCTCCAAGCAACGTCCACATTCAAATCCAAAACATGTGATTGGAGACGGTCCAGTAACGTTACATACCAAATGGCAGGCTGGTATGCAAGGCTGAGAAACTCCCCATATGTGTAAATACATACATACACACATGGCACTTTCGACCTCCCTCTACACCAGCAATCTACATCATTATCTCGGACACGATGGCACCGCATGCAGACTCCCCAGACGACGATGTCGATCGTCTCCCTGCCCCTCCACGACCGGCGATGTCCTTGAATCCTCCTCGTCTTCTCATCATCGGAGCTGGATCGCGAGGAACTGCCTATGCCAGAGCTACTGGCGAATCTACAAACGGCATCGTGGTTGCGGTGGCCGAGCCAATTGCATACAAGAGGAAACTTTTAGGCGATGCATACATATGGGGTAAGGCTGGACCTTCAGAAGGGCAAGAGTTTGAGGACTGGAAACAGTTCTTGACTTGGGAACAAGAGAGGAGGATCAAGGCAGCGAGGGGGGAAGATGTTCCGGAAGGAGTCGACGGAGTGTTCATCTGTGTACTGGATGAAATGCATATGGAAACCATTGTAGGACTCGCTCCTTTGGGTCTACATGTTATGTGCGAGAAGCCGTTGGCGACCAGTCTAGACGATTGTGTGTCGATATACAAGTCCCTTTTACCAGATCTGCCAAATGCTACACCTTCGAAGATATTCTCCATTGGCCATGTTCTTAGGTACAGCCCGCACAATATGCTACTGAGGAAGCTACTGCTCGAAGACAAGGCGATTGGAGAAATTATGTCCGTGAATCATACTGAACCTGTCGGATGGTGGCATTTCACACACAGCTATGTCAGGTCAGTCCTCCCGCCTTCTCAGCCAGTCAAAGCTAAAACATGTTGTTAGAGGAAATTGGCGTAAAGAATCTACCACAGCTCCCTCTCTCTTGACCAAGTCCTGCCACGACATCGACCTCATTCTTTGGCTTCTTTGTTCTCCACCACCCGGATCTACCAAGCCGGCACATATCCCAACAGCAGTCAGCTCGTTAGGTGGTCGACAATACTTCAACAAGACGCGAAAACCCAAAACAGCAGGCAACGCAACGAACTGCCTTTCCTGCCCGGCAGAGAAGACTTGTAAATACTCAGCAAAAAAAGTCTACTTAGGAAAACAGTACCCTGGACTAGGAAGCGGAAATACATTCTGGCCCGTCAATATCGTCCTTCCAGAAATTGAAGAATGCATAGCTAGCGGAGGTATTCAAGGAGGAGAAGCAGCACTGACAGCTAAACTCGCCGAGGACTATACTCCCGAGATCCCAGAGGTTGAGATTTCGTCAAAGAATTGGTTCGGCCGCTGTGTATACGAAGCAGATAACGACGTCAACGATGATCAAGTGGTTACCATGCAGTGGGAGAACGACCCTGTGCCTACTTCCGACGCCGATACCGAGAAAGCCTTGATTGGCAGAGGAGCCAAAACAGCAATCTTCCACATGGTAGCACACACCAAGAAGCAATGTGATCGCTACAGTCTTATCTACGGCAGTGATGGAGAGATATATGCCGATAGCACAACGATCACGGTGCAAGATTTCAACACTGGGGCGACGAAGATACACAAACCGCACTTGGCGGGTGGCGGACATGGGGGTGGTGATGATGGGTTGGCTAGACAGTTCATATTGGCTGTTGATGCTGTCAAGAATCACGGTGTCAAGGTTGAGGAGGCGCAGAAGGAGCATGTGGGCTGTAGTTTGGAAGAGGTCATTAGAAGTCATGCTATGGTCTTCGCTGCCGAGGAGGCGAGGAGGCAGAAGAAGGTACTTGATTTCCCGACCTGGTGGGAGGAAAATGTTGAGAAGAGGTTGGTGAAGTGATTGTTCTGCTTTTCTTAGCTATCATACCTCGTTTCTTAAAGATACCATTGAATCATCCTGTTCGTCTGATCCGGTTTCATCGCTTCTCCGAGCTTGTTTTCCCACAGAGCGAGCTTCCCTTGATGTTCTTTCCCTCGGAGCCTTGGTCCCATTCGTCTAAATTTTATAGCAACCACACATTGGTCCCACAAACAAATCAGGATCACTCAAACAGTCAGCATAAACACTCCTCACCCTCTCAACAAGACACTAGAACAGCCACCATCAAATCATCGAGAAGCCATTCAAGTTGAGGGTTTTTGCCATTGGCTCCCTTCGCAAGTCACATTTTTTTACGCTTGATTACCGACTGGTAAAAAAGAAGCTCCTCTAGGGAAGGAATCCCCTATACTCTTACCGAGCGAGTTAAGTGGGGTGTATGTATTGACCGGACAGACTTCACGGTATACTCGTCAATCAATGTATTGTAGTACCAACCTTGCATCTGTCACGAGGAATTGAAGCACTGGATTCCGACCTGGCTTAAGGGCTATTGAATTGTCTCTATTCCCCGTTCAGAGGAGATCGAATCCGTGGTTACAACGAGTTAAGCCTCGAGAAAGCTTTGTATGCATCTTGATGGTAAATATTTGAAAAGAGTTGTCGTCAAATTCAGGCCGCAAGCAGCCCCAAGATCCGCTCAACTAAAATATGGAAACATCTTACCTATATAATGATAGCAATATCGACTGACTCGAACTCGAACTCTGTTCCACGTGTACCATGCAGTGATCAGAACTTCTACTGTGTAAACATGCTACGTTTGTGCAGAATCTTGAAAGCTCAACCAAGGCTCACGGATCCCCTAAAACCGGAATGTCAGAACAGCCGGCTGCTGTTTGGAAGATCGCCCAAGATAAAGCTATGTCTCTGCCAAACGGGATGGTCGCTGCCATTGTCCACCCTCGCGTATTTGTGTTTCTTTGGCGTCTTGAGACATTAGTCAATTCTTTTTCGAAAAACGCACTTTTCTTGCTAAAGGAGGAATAGCTCAATCCCAGAACGAGTATCGAGATGTCAATCAGCTGTAAAGACCAGCATGATCCTTGCCAATACCACTGCCTTTTCCATAGTCTTCGTTCCATGATACAGAATAAGATGATTCCCAGGAACCCGAATATAGTACTCTACTGTAAACTTCTTTCTCTCGTTTATACATTTGTACTCAGGAAAGGAGATCCACCTACTGTAGGAGTGAATTGTATTACTTAAAACTCCACTTTCGTACATGCACCACAATCTACCGTGACCAGATCCAGACGGCCAGATTTACGAGTGTATAAAAATCAACTTGAGCTCAGTAGTGTTTGAAGCACCCGATCAACTATAGTCTGACTTATAAATACGATAGGTGATTAGCTGAGTTATACGGGTCAGATAACTAGAAGATATAAGTAGGGGAATGGTTCTGCTACTCTGTGAATTGGACAGTTCCTTCAGGAATGGCATGATTAACTCGATAGCGAATGTAAGATCTGTTATCGAGTATTTTGTCTCTGTCATATCTATCCTTGCGATTTCCAGCCATCCTCGCCCATTGGTATCAGATTCTCGTTCAAACATATCATGGAGAGGAACTGGAGAGACGAGTCAGAAAACCGTGCAATCGATTTGCGGGTCTGCGAGCGTGGTTACCACGCGAATTCGTGGCAAAACTTTTCACCAAACTTGCAAATGGACGGTGCGCGTTTTTCGCACTGCTGAAAACATTCCTTGTCAGAAGAACAACCTCTCTTTATAGCACCCGGAATATCAATATCTGCCTGTTTTCTTATTTTCCTATGGATAATTTCGCTTGTTGTCGACAAAAATAGCGACGAACTTCACTTCATTTCACCCAGTCTTGCAATACGCTTCGCTATTTTGCTAAATCAGCTCGGAGCAACCTTCTCACTTATCAGATTTTTAGAGTGGCTTCAGTGCGAGGTTAAAGACTAACTTGGTTCCGCTAGCCTTATTATCTGCCAAGATAATGACTGGTGTTTCCCAAGTCTGAAAATCTTTGATTTGTGGTTTTAGGTTGCTTGATACGCCTGCCTGCGAATACTTCCCGTTCCGATATCCTGCTGTTGTAACGAAAGCAACTTCTTGAATAATAGGACAGAGTAGTCTCGTGACGATAGTATTCGTGACTCTACTGCGAAACACACGGAAAATGGTGTCGTCATGTGCTTTGTGATTGTCATTTATTGCTTCTGCATCTACATTCTGATACTTCTCATGAAATCTGCAATCCGGTTGCCTCTGCTAGTGTATTGAAATCCTCTCGAGCACGTTTCTCGGGTATCAAGAGGCTCATTCTTATCACTCCATAGAGACCGGAATTTCAACAATCGTATCTTCACGCTGTTCCCTCGAATTTGTTGCTTTTGCCCCACGCGTCGAACAATATGTGCAAACTCTCCGGGAACGCTTATCATGTAAAGTATTCAAGTTACTTGCTCTAATCTTACAATTTGAAATACTATTTGGATGTCGAGTAGGTTCAATATGTCACCGAAACTTAAACCACATCATTGATTATTTTGTGATTAGCCAAGTCTATTATAATGCAAATCTAGTCCGACTTATTCGAGGATTACCATCTTCCGGCGATTCTGAGCCTCTCACAATCTCATGGATCCTCATTATCCCTATAGAGCTAAGTTGGATGTCTTAGATGACTATTCATACATGACTGCTTGAACATACACTTGTTCTATTCTGTGGTTTCTAGCCAACTAAGAGTCGGAACTACCGCTATCAAATGTCCAGTTCGGTCATGACATGCTTCACTCGAGGTCCAGGCAATAGCAAGAAAATGTTCTCTTCTATCTGAATTGTTCTTCCGCGGGTATAAATGCTAGAGATCTCTTCCATACAGTCTCTCGCCCTATCTTTCACGCACACAATTTCCAGGGGTCGTAGTCAGATTGCGAGCACAGTCTGCTTGTACTGGGAACGCAAAGCCAGTTTGAACTTGAACGGCGAAGAGTATGAGCCATATTGATACTTTTTACTCAGATATTCCAATCTCTAAAAAAGAGATACACATCCACAAAGATGGTTGGGTGGTGTCATTGTCAAATGATTTATGACTGTCATCGGAGTTTTCCTGGTCCAGGTATAGTTCAACTTCCCGCTTCTTGTCTGACATCTCAATGATCTCATCAGCAGATTTCGTTTGTGATTGAGACTGCTAAATACCGTCTTAATGGTTTAATTCCCGCTTCCAAAAGGCAACCCTATTTCTGAAAAGCCCATCCCTTTGCTGTGCCATCTTGTACTCGAAAGAGTGTATTGGTGAGCAGCTGCCATGTTGAAAGTTGGCTTGAATGCACTTTTTATAACGTGCTGTTATCGAAGATTGGGCCGGTCGCATATTTGAAAGAGTGAATCATTGAAATCCTCGGACTTTGTCTGCTCTGAATTGTGATGTATCTGTAGGGAGATGACTGATGGAGACGAAGTTGGGTTAGCACGCACTTCGCTGACGATCAAAGTCAAATCACTGCTGCGACATTGACTTGATATCAGTTTTCCCAAGCGGAGATTATAGGACACCTGAGAAAGTCACCCCAGTCTATTTCAAGTGAATCTCTTGGAAAAAATCGCGGGAGGAAGATAGATCATCGGTAAAGCATGCCTTGTGGCAGAGAACTGATTTACGTCCTATACTTGATGCTCGCAGGTGCTGATTGTCCTTAATATAATATTAATTACCGTCAGCAGTCCAAAAATACAATTATGATTGTTAATTTTTGTGTACTAAGTATCTGCTGCTGGCCAAAAGGACGCTGACGAATCAAAAATAATGTTAGACATAAGTTCGTCGCCCGTCAGCAATTGACAAGAATCTTGAATTCACTTGTAGATGTAATTTCTCCATTGCCAGGATGTCTAGTAGCCAAAGTTCAGAGATATCTCGCTCTCATATTACCGTAGTCTTACAAATCTCCTAGTAGTCATCCACTCTCACGCCCTGTAGCCCTCCATTTATTGCTTACCGATCCACAAGTCCCCATCGCACGGGAATGCGGAGTCTCGTCAATACACGCCACATTATCTTCAAATTAACCAATAATAATTCCCAGTACCTCACACTTCCCCACCTGACAAGCCTCGCGCCCTGCTGAATGACATGACATGTCTCGCTTAAGTCAATATGAGCTTTGCACCCATGTATTTTGTTGACTTCGTTTGTCATGACACTGGAAGTCTTGTTTTTTGAGAGCGGTCGCGATGACTCTTCGAAGGGGGCAAGTAGTCTCAAGAGCACTGGTATCATGGCTCCTGACTTGTGGTGTTTGAATACATATGCAGGTCCTCTGTCGCACGAATTGCGGTTCATACTCAGCATTATTATCTCAGCAGTCGTCATCAAGTCATTACGTTTGAGCTATCGACATCATAAATCGTCGAACATTCAACTATTGGCTTCAGCTCTATCCATTTCACGGTTTCGCTGAGGAATGATCGTGTTAGGAACCTCAGCAAGTCCGTCCAATCAAGCTTCGAATTTAAAAGGTTCAGAGTCCGCCTCTTTCAACCTCTAACATAAATCATCAACACCTCTTCAAGCCACTAAACTCTCTTCCTCAAATCGCCATAATTTTCAAGATGTCCTCCACAAACGCATCCACCTTTCTCAACGAGAAAGATTGTTCCAGTCTCCAGAGCATATAACACAGTGACCCAAATCGTCACTTGACACAAAGTACTTAGCCGAACACCCAACCAAAGGCTCTCTCGTACGCCGAATCGGGAGAGGCATTAAGAAGCATGCAATAGAACATCATGAGAGTGTGAATGATGCTTTTTATGCGTATTATGGAGCGCCGATCCAGCCTCGGCGGATTGTTTTGGCTAGTGAGAGGTCGTTGAAGTAGGATGTACACAGGAAGCTCTAGGATAAGTGAGGGGCTGGTGAGCCGTTACGTGATTGTGGTTGGGGCTGATGATGACTATCTGTATTACTTTGGGTACAAAGAATGGGAACTGTGGAGTTTCGAGCTGTAAAACATAACATCTGGGGTCTTTGTATGAGGCATATAGATCTAGTTGTTAATTGATGGTGCCTGTTAATGTAAGGGAGTAAAATTCTGTGTTTATAGCTACTCAAATGTACCCATCGGTCGAAAGCATTCTCTTCTCAATTCTTTGAGAATTCTCTGCATGCAACTAATGTTTTCCAGGTGTAATCAGTTGCAGAGAATCACGAGAATTCACTTTTCCGGGTGAAGTCCAGCTTCACCAGCCAGATATCGGGAAATCTTTGTTTCTGACGCTGTTTTCCAAGACCTATGACTCGTATCAAAAAGATTTTCCATAGATCCTTCCCTCCCAGCGGCTGGGCTGAAGTGATTCGAGAATTTTCGACATGCTCAGGTTAACCATAGCCTGAAAGTGGAATGTCGGGAAAGCTCATTGGGAACTTGAAAACACTACTCATTACCACAAGAATGACTGATACCATGCGGTTCATTCGGCCCATACATAGTATCATATCAATCGAAGCAAGCTTGAATTTCGAATTTTGCCCGGTGGTCCTCTTTGCAACACAAGAAACAGCACAGAGTGGCTCATCAAGCTATTCGTTCGGGAGTGACGCTGTGCGGAGCCGCGGGACCTCGAAGAGGTTCGATCCTTGCTTGGCAATGGTGATGGAGAATAGAGCTATGGTGATTAGTAACCACGTCTTGATAGTTTCATGAACCGGACAGCCATGAAAAATTCTGAGCGGGTGTGATTTGAGTCAACAAGGGCATCTATGCTTTTAGATCGAAGGATCTCCGAAAGCAGAATCAGTGGATCTTCAAGCCTGTCGAAAAACTCAATTGGTACTTGGTCACACTAGAAACTGATCTGGAGAGTCACCGAGAACTGAAATCCTATTGGCATAAGTAGCAAACTGAAATCAGAATATAGTTCATGTGAGGTAGCTTGATCAGAGCTTAGGCTTTTCTATTTGTGCAAGGTCCACTGGCTCTAACTGAGCCGCCGCCCGGGAAATCTTGTCTGCTCATCCACAGGTTCACAAAGGGCTTAGGACCAAGCACCAGCCATTAGTGTAATTGGCCCAAGTATATGATCGAGATATTTGCTGGCTGCCACTCAAAGCTATCTCGCAGCAGTACTTAGACCATGAGAAAATGTTAGCTCAAGACTATCAGAGTTCAATCTAAAATTTACGAAAGAGAGGCTCTTTGGTGCATACCAATTGAAGACTACTTCGCGTGAAACGTCCTCTTTCGTGAGTGATCAGTATGTTTTCTGGTCGCAACTCATGTCCTGTAACAAGTTGCGGACGGGCTGGGAAGTTTTGAGGGTAGCTCAGAGTCAAGATGACTTTCCGCCCCTCTGTAAAACAATGGGACGAAGTTGCAGATGTTCGATCGAAAAAAACCGTTGGTTAAAGGTCATCACCCACGCATGGGTTCGGGAGCAAAATCTTTAGTGGGAATTTCCGGTGCGAAGTCGTCGTTTATACCCTGGTGAAATGTGAAGGGAATGGTGCTGACCTGGCTCAATCCATCTACTATGAGAATATTAAGAAAGAGAGGTCGATAGGGATAGAGCTGCATTTGGCTCTTGATGGAAAACTCAGGCCACCCTAATTATGAATGTGGGTTGAAAATCTCTGCAAGATACATCTCGCAATATCCGGAAAAGAATCTTGCTCCTAAATCGAGCACCTCAATTCATCAGCGAAGACCACAATTTTATGCAGTTTCTTTCATTGGTCCCTTGTCCGGGGTAGAAAGCCGGCGAGGGATTCCAGGTAGACAGCATCAGCACCTTCATCGTTGAAAAACATTTTTGAAGATGCTCCAAGCAGATCGCTGACCTTTTAATTGAGTTCGGCAATGCCAGCATCCCAGTGAACTAAGATCGTAACATCCAGCTGAGACCACATTTCATGAACTTCATCATCTTGAACACGTCGTAAAGCTTCCAACCCCGCAACCAGCGCATTTGTCACTGTAACATGCTCCTGCGACTGATCAATTGACTGTAATTTTTAGAATGTATATCAATTCACGAGAAGATCTCACTTTTTGATCAGATACACTAAGGGCCTTGCCTGGTCTACGGTATTTCTTGACTCTAAATCTTCACTTTGGCATTGTCGATGCTAAAGGAATTTGCTTCTTCTCTCTAGCCTTTGAAGTTTCAGGTTTACACATAATGATTGAAATTCTCAGAAACAGTAGGAAATAAAGTACCGACCCTTGCGAGTCTCGCAATATGATTGAGAGAATCAAGAGGAGACACATGTCGAAGTGGATTCATATGGAAAAGTTTCTGCTAAGTGTCTGCCTGATAATAAAGTTTTATATCTAAATAACGAGTATAGGTTGTTTATTCGAGAACTTAGCAGTATAAAGGTGCGTCCTCGAGGCTCATTAGGTCATTAACGTCTTTTTCGAGTGGTTACGAGGACTTTGAAACCATTGTCAAACTTTCTTTATTCTTCTCTTTCTATTTCATAAGTTATGTCTTCTTACTTATCGACTGTTTGTTCTCTTCTAAGAGATGAAACAATTCGATAAAGCAACATTATGAACTTGAATTGAATGGAATTTCCTTGTATCTTGTAGCGCTTATCAACTCAGACTTCTCGTACTACAAATTGAAGCCACCTCAAAGCCCAATCGGCCCCCTGAGATCATACATGCCTCTCAATCTCCGATCGATACACTATCCTCTATCTAATATCCTTCAGGAGCCTCATTTTCGCTTCGAAACATCAGTTGATAATATCTCGAGTGGGAGTCCTCTACTGCGCCTAGCAAAGCCAGAGACATGTTGCCACGGAATCTTGGATCGGCAGTCATCTCTAAACATCTTTGCCTGGAAGAAGTATAACGCGCCCTTTCAACTTCCAAAGCTTGATGAAAAAGTACTCTCCAGTGAATACGAAGATGACTGAAAATGTTGGCAGCTGATACGTCGACCGAGGAGCCGTTGACGTGTCCTCCGTCCTTGTCAACAGTGCTGGTTGTCCAAGTACACGTACTCAATGTACCGAATAAAAGCTTTAGCAATTCTATAAAAAACAATAGCAATCCCTTCGTCTTTTTGATCTCCGTAAACAAATCACGCATCGTTCTATTCACGACGTGAAGCTTTCTCTTCATCTCTCTAACCTTGATTGCCTTCAAATTATAACTGGGTTTCAGTCCCATCAAACGAGACTTGAGCTCTGTGTATTCGTCGGAGAGCTCTGCGAGTCTCGTGTTGTAATCTGGCTCAAGCAACGTGAGGCCACGTGGGTCGGAATCCTGGGCAACATCATCTTCCTGATCGTATACAGTCAGTAAAGATGTTCAAAAAGAAGCAAAGCCAGGACTCTGGAAGCTCGAGAGAGGTTTCTTACTTGAGATACGCTAGTGCCGACCTGTTCACCTGCCTGGTTAATCAGCTTAGTCGCCCAGGTTTCGAATTCGACGACATCCTTAGAGAAGAGCTCGAATGCGATTAGCTCCTCCATCGATTTCAAAAACTCTGGAGAGGAGAAGATAGCTAGCGTCCGCCTAAAATCGGCAGGTGTGTGCTTCATAGAATTCAGAAAGTCTTTGGCGACAGCGATATGATCCTCGATGAGCTCGCGCCTCATAGTGAGTCTCATCTCTCGATCAACCAGGGAAACCTCCTGCCTCTCCAAGGATATGATCTCAATCTTTGTCCATTTTACTCGCCCTTCCTCCTCCATAATCTTCCACGCTGCACTTTGATAAAAGGGGGTCGAGGCTGACACGTATCAGCCGACAGTAGAGAGCATATCGAAGACTTGAAGAGCTTACCCGACATACTTGAAGGAAACTCCTGATTGCCTTCCATATTCGCGGCAAGAAATCAGTGTTTGAAGGTATTTCGAAGATGTGTGGTCCAGGGTTTGTGTGGATTCTGATCGTTGTTGAACAGATGCTCAAAGTGCGGCGAGAAAGTAAAGTTGACTCGAAATTGCGGGGTTCGAATTTTTCCCGAAAGGGTTGCCTAGCCTCAATTTAGAAAATTCACTCATTGTGAGGAGTTCACTTTCACTGCTTCTCGCCGGCCTCGGAGGTCTCGGCCTTGGACGGTCAGCCCTTACGTCGCTACCAGGCAACATAACATTCAACGCAAATAAGCGAGATTAGCTCGGTTTTAAGATTGACCAAATCTGAAAATTTAATCACTCGTATCGGCTCGGAACTATCGGCAGCGTTTTGCAGCTGTTAAATAGAATAGACGCCTGACCTCTGAGTTTTGACGATTCTCTCCTATTCAAATAGAGTTTGGAGGTATATATAGGGACCCTATCGCGAACACACCTCGTCAAAAACCATGTTGATAGTAATGCTTGCAAGAAAATCTTAATTATTATTCCGTTGTAGCAGTATGAAATCATTGTATTTATCGACTTGTTACACTGGGCAAGCGGAGGACACGGTACGTTGCTCTTCCCTTTCGTTGCTGGCTCTTGCTATGCGCAGAGTAAACAGTGTAAACCTCACAGGAGAAAGCTGTGGCAGTCCTCACACTGAGCTCCTCCTCGATCGGAAGGTGATTATAGACGGACAATCGCTCATCCATCCTGCAAGGTAGCATACGAGTTTACATAAATGTTCACTCCCTGGGAGCACTCTTTCTTATACCTGGCAAAATGAAGCGCAAATTCTTGCTTGCTGAGAGTCACAGAGGTCAAAGAACACACGTCAGAAGAATAAAAAGACTGCCGAAGTTGTTTTCCGGAGTACCACTACCATAGCTATGAAGATACAATCCATCGGAACTGTGCTGAACCTGGTAACAACATCTTTTTGTTAGAGAACAATTCCTAGTTTCTATCATTACACCTCATCTTACTCGCTCAGACCCCGGGATACAGCTTCTTCTCGCCCGTTTTCCATTTATCGACAGACCACATGGAAGCAATACCATACGGGAGTTCCGAAGCATTGAATCGCTCGCCCACTTTCTCAAAAACAAAATTCCACTCCTGCCAGCGGTATTCCAAGCCACACATAATATTTTTTATAACCTCTAGTGTGAAATCGACTCAGAATCTCATCCAGAAGTGTTCACTTCGCTGATATGCAGTCATTGCCCCCTGCATGCTTTGATGTGCGCTATCCGCGCCTATCGGCACAATGGCTGTAGCACCTTTGAAGCGATTGAGAAACAAGTGTAGTAAGCCTAGGGTCCGAATGTCGAACTCGTCAACCCCGATAGTCTTGATTCTGCGGAAGTTGTGAAAGCTGTAACCGGCATGATTCATGCTGCTAAGCACAAAAAATGAATGCCGGCTAAGATAGAACGTATCTGTTGCAGGATTGGACCAAATTCTCTTGCTTGAGAGTACTGAAGACCCATGGTCATGTGTTTCGTTCATGTCACTATAAGGTGTGTGTCAGCGTCCCATCCGACAGAGATAATGACGGTCGAGCCAATAACTTGCGGATATTAATGAGCTTAATGAAGCATGGCATTCTCTTCTTTGCCTCGACGCGGCTTTCGACACAGACTTGCATGCAAGCACTTTCTGGAACTCCTTCGCTTGTGCTACTGAACTGGAGGGAGATATGATTGACTTGCTCCGTATTCTTCCGAAACCTGTACCGCCCATTAGCTCTATCGTTATCCTTGGTGATGGTGCCGAATTGAGGACTTAAATCGAGGTCTAGCTGGATGATACTCGAAGTGCAGCCGATCGCAGCGCGGCCTAGTAAGGATCATTAATTAGTCGTATGGTCACTTCTGAAGCCTTTGTTGACATTTGCGATTCTGGCTGACGAGCGTGTCTGGACTTGCTGATCACCGGCAGGCGAGTCAGACTGGAATCTCTTGATTATTTTGATGCGTATGTGCATTGTGCGACAAGCTCTCAAAATTGGAAATACTTTTCGAAAGGGAGTCGCGTGTAGGTTGCCTTTGTTTTGGCTCGCTTAATTTTAGCGCCATTTTCTGCTAGGTCACATGATCCCTTCTTCAAGGTGGTACTCTGAGCTTTTGCGCTGCTCATGATACTGCAATCGCAAGGCTGCATCAGAAAACTTAGAGAAGATACTTCGTAGCAGATGATTTTTTCATTTCAAGATTGATACGCGCGATAGACTCATTTCACGGTAATCTAGAGTGCACAAATTTACCAAGTCTTAGAGGTATCATCCAGGACTATGAACGGCCGAAGGTAAATCTGGGTTGTTCAAGCTTACCTGTCTAATACACCACATTATACTTTAGAGTAACATCGAGAACAATTGATTTGCAATGAGCAATCAATTATATTGATCTTCCACGGGCAAGAAACCACAAGTCAGAGGATTAGTTGCACGTCGGCGCTGACACGGAGAAAGGCCAAGCGCTATCCTACCAAAAATCCTCAAGTTTGCCCTATCTGAGATACGAGAGGATCTAATTTGACGTGGCGTTTTTCGAAGGGGACTGAAGAGTCCCAGGCAATCCACCCAATGCGCCAAGTAATACACATTTCCCGAGTACACATTAACTCCAAGCAGTCCTCTCAAGCAAACTCCTCATGCGGTAGCAGCAGCAGCTCGTTTTGGAGGCGGTTTAACTTGCAAATGCGCAACTCCATGTTCATCTTCGATCCAAACACTAACACTCTTATCCCGGAGGAGGTACACCGCAAATCCCTTGAAGAACATCTTCATCGACATCTGAGTCCGATACATACGCCGCAGTTCGAAGCTCTGAGCATCTTCCCGCTTCTTCACATAATTCTCCGAACGCTTCTCTGCCGTTGGTCTCTTGTCATCCTCAACCTTGTAGACAGCGTTGATATAATCTACGATCGAGCTATTTATGTCGAAAGCGAGATCGGATTGAGAGAATAGAAGTGCTTTACGTTGAGTAGACCATAAAACTGCTTCTTCCAGCCACCTGGTTTGCGAGCGTTGACATGCCAATGGTGGATTTGGTACAGGCTCTCCTTTGTGATTCGGATGGCATCTGTATTGGGATTGAAGCGGACCGCGTTGCCTTCAAGCATCCACTTGAGTCTGTTTGGCTTGGCAAGCTTAAAGGCGGCAAACGCATCCTTGCAAACAAACATGATGCGGTTTTCGGACTCCAGAGTAATAGATTTGTAGTGGTAAAGCCACCTGTAGACCTTATTAGAGATGCCCATCCAGCAGGAGTTTTTACGGATAGCGAGTACTCACATTCTCTTATACTGTGTTCGAGTCCATTTTTCGATCAAGGGTCTCCTAAGTTGGCTCTCCTGACAGATCGACAAAGATTTACTGATCTTGAAGGGAACAAAGCCCCCGGCGTTGGCTGCTTCAACAAAGATCACGGTCCTCAGCTCAAGGGGTAATTCGGAGAAGACGTGGAAAGTTTCTGGGCCTCTGGAGAAGACATTCCAGCCAACAGGGTCATCTTGAAATGAGTCAAATTCCTTATATTGGCTATTAAAGCGGGACATCATTCTGGAGTCCTCAGACAAGTCTTGGATGCTATGACTCAAGCCTGATGCTGCTTTCGCATGGGAGTCCAAATCGACTGCTGAGGCCGCATTTCCATATATGTTACTGTCTAACTGTAAGACTTCACGATTCGTACCCAAATATCCCAGATATGGCAATGCTTTGTCCATCAGCGAGTTGAACCATGGATATTAAAAGGAAGCGACGAGAGGGTAGGAAGCATTGTAAGTGGACGACGCGCCGAGCTGTACGCCAGATTCAAAACCCAAATCAAATTGCGAGATGATGCCACTGTACTCACGTATAACCATTTGAGGGATTGGACGATCAAGTGCGTGGTTCTGTACGTGAATGGTTCGAGACATATCGAACTGAGGACCGTGGAAGTAGTCTGGCATCGGGGCGGAAGCTTATGCACGTACTGCAGTAGAGTTGGAGGGATTAGGAACGTACTCATACCTACCCATGGTCGAATGAGAATCTGCATATTCGATTTGGGGATCGTCCATCGAAGTGGCGATCTGGGTGTTGTCATTTGATGGATAAGAGTCATCAAAGCTGCCGCCAGATGTCATCGGTGCAGTAACCTCTAAACCGGCGAATAGAAGTCTGGAACCGATGTAATTTCTTCTTCCCAGTCCATGAGCAATCCTGAGTCTTGGTGATGTGACTCCTCATATTGTTTGAACTCGACAATCTCCGGCATGGAATGTGAATCATAAGAGCCATTGATGATGCGACTGAATGTCATCAAAGCAGATTCATCTACTCTATCTTCAGCCTTTTGATCTGGAAAAGATATAATGAGTTGTGCTCAAAGTAGATGAGCAACTCAACGCCTTGTCAGAGTTCCTCGAAAGATGAATCTTGAGAGGGCTATCAGCATGAACTCGACTTCAAAAGGTAGGGTTGAGAAGAGACTTAGTAGATATACCTGTGTCGGGCAAAACTATTGGCACAGTAGCGTAGTCGTGTTGTCGTGGCATGTGTCGAGGTTGCAGCTAGTCCATCGACGGGAGCTTTTTATTTACGAGTGGAATGTTCAAAAATCACGCTAACTCGCTAAGCGAGCAGTTGACCGGGCCCAATCTTACTAGAAGATTCGCGACATCAGGCCACCGGCGAACCAGGGACAAGGCAAGATAGAAGAGCAGGATGTAATTCGCGTGAGTCTTACTAGCCTTGGAAAGATGCGGCAGCAGCCAGAATATCTGCTTGCCATAGACTGGCGTTCAGGAGATCATTTGGCCAAGAAGAGGAGCAGGGATTTAAGCGAGGATTTATTTTCATTCACTGATCGCATCAATGTACCTGCGCAGGCCGCTATTCAATGTAAGAGCACAGGATACAGAGCTGTTTTCTACAGCATCGGAGGACTTACTGTTGCAACCAATATAGTTTCCAGATAGAAGCCATAAAGGGGATGCTATCACCAGTACTTTAGAAGATAACGACCTGTTTGTAAGGTGTATCGAAATGATGCTGGACAAACAGAAGATCCAATCACATAAGGTATCTCTCTGCTGCCGATCGACTCCGAAGTCATCTAATGGTCGTAGTCGTACTAAGTAAGCACGACCAATGTTTTCACCACCCCTATTCCGCCACCTCCTCCACTTACACTCACGCTCGCGCTTCCAGCACAAGTGCCGTCCCGCAAATTCACGGTCTGCGTCGCTGTATCTCTCACCGTCTCCGTCTCTTTTCTTCTATCTTCTTCAAAACAACTCTCACCACAGCCCACAACCTCTACCTTCTTAACCCCACATCTCTTCCCTTCTTCAACATCCCCCTTAACCACACCCTTAACACTCAAACCCAGAAGAGTAAGCACACAAACCGCTTCTACCGCCCAAGTCCCAAGAACGAAGTATCCTTTCCACTTCACAATATCTGCATGACTACCAGAACTGGAATGTAGGCACGCGAGTCTCTCTTCTTGCTGTTTAGCAAAGATATCTCTCTCATCGCCCGGTGCAGGCGTCAAGGGCATATGAGGAATCGTAGATGATACAGATAAACCAGAGGTATCTTCCCATGCCTGGTTTTGGGCTTTCTCCTTTTGCTTATTTGCTCTTTTAGTGTCGGCTTTTAGGTCCTTCTCCTCCTGCCTCCCAGATTGATCATCGTACATGTCATAGATGGGCTCCCGTATGATAGCGAAGACTCGCAAGCCTAGTGTTAGAAATCCAATGCGTTTTGCAGCTACAATATCAAAGAATTTTGGCTCAGTGTATTAAAATGCAATGATCGTTACGAAAGTGCGCCATTGACCGTGCGTACGAGGCGCCGAGACAGTTGATATCGAAGAGTTTGATGTCATAGGATTGATGGCAAGCAGCATCAAGGCCAATAAAGCGGCAAGCAAGAAAACATAAGCGCCTAAAGAGAGCAAAGTATGAATACGCGACAGTGTTGTTGTACATGGCAATGGAAGAAACAGTAAGCAGGAAAACGGGAAGAGAAAGAGAGGAACGAGATCAGCAGTTGCAGAAGGATTGTAGGTATTGATGGTGGTTATGATAGACTAGAATGGGAACGACAGGTAGCTTTGGAAAGCAGAGCACGAGAGGCCTTCAGGGCGGTGGTGAAGAGGAGCCAGTACAGCTTTAGGAGGTTGATGCTGCGAGACACTTATAAAATTGATGGATGTTTAATGTGGTATCACTAAGTACAAGTAGTCAAAGGAAGGGCTTAAATTTGATTTTTTTCCCCCGGGCAATAGCGATTCTTTGTTCCTTGGCAGATCAGAAATCGAAAGCTATACCAGTGCCGCAAACGACAGCAATGGGAACCAAAAAAATTACCAGGTTTATAGATCCACTTGTAACCCATCACAGTCCTACTTCTATGCACAGCGCCATGGGGCAAAAAAGAGTACCGGGAACCTGCTAAATCGCATTGAAGCCGGGAAACTGATACTCAAACGTCGAACATTTTTATCGTCCGCTAAGCTGAATATAGACAAAAGAACCAATCAACGGCAGGTAAGTGTGTGGCATATGCTCTAGCCACACGGTCTACCCAAGACCTTATAAACAACGCCCGACGCCGTGCGAGTATGCCAGCCCGCCCACCTTGATTTCCAATGGATAGAAAATAAAAACCGCCTATATGAAGAAAAGTCGCTCAAGCCAAGTTAAGTATACACCACCCTCTTCACTCCGAGGTCACCACTCTGACCTCTTAGTAAGGATATAGACAATCACGCATTCCCAACCAATTTCCTACTTGCCTTCATGATGGTATCCGCAGCTTTCTTCACCTGCTTCTGAGCCAGAGTCCAATCCCTAACGTCGACCGCATCGCGGATAGCCGGGAAGAACGCTTCGTCATAACCGGACCACAGCTGTGGTCCGAAGACAACGTGTTTAAATTGCGTGCGGTTAGGGATCTAATGACTGTTAGAATCGATGCTACAAAAATCCAGATGTGATCAAAAACAAGGATGGGAGACAGCAAGGAAAAGTAGAACGTACACCACCACCCTCCTCCAAATCTAGCAAATGCGTCTCAAAATTCGCCATCCGAGTATTGTGGCTTTTCCTGTGAGCCGCCAGTGTCGCACTTTCGAAGCCTCCTCCTCCCTCTACAATCGTGATCCACTCATTTTCCCACTTCTCAAAAAGCCTCGTATCCTTCGCTAGCTGCAACACCGCCTCCTTCAACGGCTCAATACTCCACGGTGTACTCCCATCATGATTTATGCCTTTTTTCTGCACCCAGTTATCTAGATCCATAGACCATTTCGTGAGTGAAGATGAATAGGCTGACATATCGAAGGGGAGAACACTTCGATCGGCGTATTCGAGGATGAGTAAAGCCCAGATCTGAGCGAGAATTTTGTGGTATTGAAAGCCAGGATCGCCGACTGTTTCCATCCATTCGAAAGTGTCATATGCGGAGTGGTAGGGAAATGGCTCCCCTTCAAAGCCGATATCGAGACTGGACATCCCAGCCATATCTTGAAATGCGACGTAATCGCTGCCGGCTCCAAGACCCTCGAGCTCTCCACCTCTTTTGTCCCAAAGTTCTCGCATGCTGGCATTTTTCGCCATGTCGCTTGTGCGATCTAAGACACGTAAGAGGGATTTCTTAAATATCGGACTGCCTGATGCGACGAATTTCGAGCCTCCAACTGCGACATCTACATTGATGTACACATAGCCATCTTCACGGAGCCTAGCCATGTTGTTTTCAACGTATTCGGTCGAGCCAATCAGATTGTATTCTTCGCCATCCCACGATGCGAACTCGATTGTCCGAAGTGGTCTCCATCCACGTTCGACGAGATCACCAAAAATTCGGATGACTTCCATCATGACAGCAGTTCCGGACCCTGGATCCGTAGCTCCATAAACCCAAGCATCGCGATGGTTACCCACAATGACTGATTTCTCTTTCTGCTCCACTCCAGTGATTTTACCCATAACATTCCAAATCGGCTGCTGCTCGACCTCGTCCTGGTCGTTCACCAAGTGAACCCTGGGCGAGCTAATATTTCCAGTCCAGTATTCCACATTCGGTACACCTCCTTGCCACTTTTCGTCAGTGCATTTCAACCCTTGCCCTTGTATCGCCTTGAGGAGATGTTGTGCATCTCCCCATGAAAGAGGTATACTTGGGATATTCACAAGTCCAGGATTGTTCTCTTTTGATACCCTCTCCGCGCCTTTAACACTCGCCCACCCCGGTGTCAAAACATCACCCACAACCCAACTCATCAAGCTAACAGCCCCTCGCTGCACACCGCCTTCAGGCATGTACCTCCCATGCGGCGCCGGTTTGCCCTTTACAAATCCATCATCCCTCGGATCACTGTATATAATACACCCCGCGAACCCAGCCAGTTCCGCAGCCTTGACTTTCAACGCTCTATCTCCTTGACTCCCATAGTATTTCACCAGCGCAATAGCGCCTTTCGTCTCTATCCCACCATCGTACAACACCTTAAAGTCCTCTCTCGATCCGTAATTCGCATATATGACCGGACCCGTCACATCACCACTCTTACTATGCCCATGGAAAACAGGGGTTTGGGCTCTTGCACCCTCCCCATACACCGGAATCTCATCGATCTTCGCACTCCACTTCACACTGCCATCCTCCTGCAGCAATTCGACTTTCCTCCCTCCCACTTTCGGATAGTTCAAGTACACATCGAATTGATCCATATGTACTTTCTCCAAGAGATTACTTTTGAAAAAATCCTGCATGTACTCCGCCAGCACGAAATTCCCTTCCGTACCAGCCAAATGATCCGCATTCGTCACTATCCTGAGATATTCCTTGATATGATCTGCATCTGCCATCTGCTGCACATGTATCCTCACACTTTCCGGTTCGAACATCTGGCCCGCCATCCTCTGCGCCGCGGATGTAAAGATATCACTCATGAACAGCAGATATACCACCGCCATAACCAAGAAGATAGCGAAACACCTACCCAGCACAATACAGAAACTCGCATCGATAGTTGGCCAGCGTGCCCAAGCCGGCCATTTCTTCAAGAAGGGTAGAGAGAGTGATGATATCCGTTTCCCCCATGCGGATTGAGGTGCTGGTGGGTCTTCAATGTCCATTTCCTGGAGCTCGCGCCGTACTTCGTCTTCTTCACTGCTCCGCCGCTGCTGGGTGCCATCTTCATTAAGGAATGTATCGTCTTCATCGGGCACGTCCTCTACTGTCGGCGGCCTGTAACCTGCTCTGCGTGTAGGTACTGGTGTACGTCCTGCTGTATCTGACGCCCCTAATAGACCCTCTCGCTCTGCTGGTTCGGCAGTCTCGTGCGCATTGTCGTTTCGGGGTAGAAGAGTCGTTTGTGAGGAAGATCCGACGGCTTCGTCGTATGTGGGAATAGGTGCGGGTGCTTCGTATTTATTGGGCTTTTCGTCGGTGGGCATATTGAAGCCGGAGATGGGTGAGGCGTGGCGATAGTAACGGGGATAGGAGACGTGGACACGGGATCTTTGGAAATCAGTCCAGCTGGGTCGATTGCCGCATCATATTATGCTGATACTGTATGAAATAGTAAGGAGTGTGAATTTGCTTAAGATTTGAAGAAGGACTGAGTGGGGTGGTGTTGTGTTGAATGTTGCAAGATGAGGTGTTTGGCTTAGTATTCGAGTACGGACATGTCTGATTCGCGTCTCGGCCGGCCCAAGAGCTTGGAGGCCGATAAAACACTTGGAGATTACCTTTTTTAAACCACCAAAGAAATCTATTGGGATATTAATCCACTAGACGTTCATCTTCATCGGAGCTTAGTGAATATCGTTAAATCTGACTACCGTCAACACACGAACAGAACCTCAGCAGAAGTCACGATGCAAATTCAGGGTCGCCGAGTATAGGTCATGTGATCATTGCTCAAATGTTTCATTTCTCTTCTTCGAATATTACAAGTAGCATACAGGCCCCTCAAGTGCAGGTGTAATGTCTTCTTTTTACCTGCACAATAGCTCCTATGACCTACTGGTTTTTGGCAGTCTCATCATGCTATGAAACGCCGTGCTCCCTCAAAACTTCTTACATGTCTCTAGAAAGGCTGGCTAGAGAGCACTCTTTAGTCCCCAAATTACTTCGCTGCAGTAGTCACCACTCCCTCATACTCTCTCGACTTAATGTACTCTATGGTACGCTGGAAATGGCGTTTAGGCATGTCGATAGTGGCTGATTCTTGGTTTGTTTGGAGGTTGGAGTGGATGAGCTCAATGAGACCATTGAGATATTTCGTGGTGACCTAGACTCATTAGACCTAAACAACAAATACCGCGAAGCAAAACTTACAGCATCATTTTGTTGATCAAAGTAGTAGACGTAGCGGTTCAGTATCTCAACGAAAAGCTCCACTGAAACAGCCGTGTCCATGCATGCATCTGCGACACGGAGGGCTCGCTGAAGACATTCCAAAACTCTCTTGCCATCGCGATACAGCTGTAAAAGTCAGTAGGTCCCTGGTGTCTGGGAAAGTATAGCTTACCTTCTTCTCATCATCTTCTGTCTCGCCCTTGGCAACAATCGGTACCGCCCACCATAAGTGGGATGCCAAGTACACAGCCCGACATTGATCCGGCTTCTTAAGCAACTTGCTGCCATGGAGTGCACACTTCGTGATCAGAGTATCGTAGTTCTCTCGTCCAAAGTTTCTGAGTTCGTGAAGTGCTCCAGCAATGATACATACTGCTTGGAACTGAGCTCTCGAGTCGCTGATGGCTTCTTCATAGATCGTGAAAGCCTGAGCAAAGAACTCGTAACTGACTTCTTCGGCACCGGTCTGGTCGGCAATCTGACCACATGTGACGAAGAGACGTAAGCATAGCTCAGCAGAACTTGGGACGCGAGTGTAAAGAGTTGAGAGGGACGAATGCATGAACTTGTAGAGTGCTGATGACTGCGATTCCCAGTTGTCGTCATAATGCTCTCTTGCCTTATACCTTCTCGCCAGCTTCATTGCTGATGTTATGAGCGCCGGAGTTGTGAACTTGACCCTCTCGTTTCCTTCGGCGTAAGCTTTCCTTGTCATCTGCAGTAGCTTATATTGGGTGTCATTATCGTCACTGTGTATCAAGTGAACTATCCGGGCGAGCCAGCCCTGCTCTTCCACTGTCTCATCGGTCTCAGTCGCTTTGCGCTGCTGAACGCCAGGATACCCGGCAGGTTGCTGAGTGCCCTCTTTGATCAGAACCTTCAAGATCTCGAGAGCACCTTCTAGCTGAGCTAGTGTCGAAATAGTTATCAAATTTTTCTGCAGATTTCGTGCCAGCTCGCCAGCTACAGCTCTGCGTGTTGGATATGTCTGAGAGTGAAGTAGCGGGATGTATTGTGGCAGTGACAGCGCTGTAAATAAAGAAACGTATGACTTCAGGGGTGCTAAAAGTAGATTGAGAAGGTTGGTTTGTGAATCGATGTGATGTAAGTCTGTACTATTGGCATGTTGCTTGACCTTCTGAGTCGCGTAATCCAGAACCTGATCAATATAGTCCAGGCGCTCAGGGTAGATGTTGAGCGCTAGATTGGCCAGCGAGACCAATAAGGCTGTGGTATCTTGAATAGGCAAATGTTGTGCATTGACCAGGTTCATAACTTGCTCGAAAAATATTTCGTAAAGTTTGATGTTCTCTGGAATGCCTCTGCTCTTCTTTTCTTCTACTCCATCGGTACCATTGGTTGGCTCGGATCCGATTTCCGGTTGTGTCGGTTCTGTTGGTGCTGTCTTGGCTGTAGGTTCCTCGGTTTCTGGTTCTTTGGGAGGTTCAGATCCGTTAGTTTCAGCTGCTTGTTGCTCGCTGTGGACCTCTGCGGTCAGTGTTTCGGGCTTCTTCTCTTTGCCCAACCGTACTGCCTCCAACAGTTTTGTAATCGCTTCTTGCTCCAGCTTCTCCCGATCTTCCGTGGGCTGCGCCTCAGATTCTCTCGAGGCATAGGAGGAGAGTCTATCCATCAAAGCAATAACAATAACCTTGACATTGACGTGCGGATTAAGGCGGGAGACGGCTGCCAGGAATTGGTCCAAGGTATGCAGATGATATTCGTCCGGGAATACCTGGGTAATAACCTCCAGTAGATACTCTTGCGCCAGAACATCTCGACATTGTACCACTTGCTCTAACAACGGCTGCAGAATCACATTCTTGTATGTCTCCAAATCGACAAGTTGGCTTAGTCGGACAAGGTTGTTTCCTACGAGCAATTGAAGCTCTTTCCGCTCCTGTGTCCGCTGTTCCCTCTCTCTCGAGTGTCCTTGATGCTGTAATCGCACCCATAATTTATTCATCTCCACAAAGTTCGTCAAGGTAAAGCTGATCGAGTCCTGGAGATTACCCTCTGGTCCATCGCCATTGCCCATAGGTAGATTGTCCCGTGCTTGGCCAGAAAGGTAGTACCGTAAGAAGAGGCCTCGAACCGGATGTTGCACGCCCCTACTCATCTCCATCATATCCTTCATGATCTCTTTAACCGGCGCATCTTCAATTGACATGTAAACCGTCCCGACAGTTATCATGAGGTATAATCGAGGTATGATGTTGCCTGCATATTGGACCAGCTCGTACAAATCCGCCAAGTGGTTAACGGGATGTGAGTCTTTCAGGTAAGAAGATAGGTGTCGCAGAGCATCAAAGACTGCCATATACAGCTCGTAGTACTGTTTGGGTCCTAGACTGCTGGTTCGAAGCTCAGATACTAAGGTAGAACTGTACACAGGTCAGCACAAGAGCATCACCTGGACTCTGCGCATCCTCCACACCCGCCTCCAAGATGTCTGCGATAGTTTAGATATTCCCTTACCTGCATTTCAGAGCATCCATAAGCTTCCCAGGTGTTTCCAAGCACTTGCGCATCAGATGCGTCTGCTGCCTTACTACTGTCAAGGCATCTTCCAGCAATCGTGCCTGATCTTCCACTGCTGGAGGGCTGGCCATGACGAGGTCTTAATTGTGAAATCGTGCGCAATGACCAGTGAAGCTCAAGCTGGTGGCATTGATGTCGCAAGAGAGTTCGAGGAATATGTACGGAGGTCTCGAAGGTGAAGGTCAAATAATAGAGCTTGGGGCTGTCGCTACGGCGGGCGGCGTCATAAACCCAGCCGCGTAGCAGGCTGCAGGCTGCAGGGTTGAAGGGAAGAAGGCTGGCAAACGAACATTTCAAAAACAGAACAGAGGGCATTTTGAGTTTGAGAACTTGCAACGGCATGTTTTTGATTTCGTTGTTCATTAATTGTTTACCTATCAATTGGATTTACAGTCTCCTAACGCCTAAATTGATGCGCCACCAGCTCTTGGTGCGATCATGCTACCCATCAAACGCCCAGTATTTGAACATGAAACCATATATACATTCCCCACGAAAATAATTCCCCCTCATTCACTCCTTACAAGCATTGACATCTGCATGCTTTCTGTTACCCAGCTGCGTATCTTTCCCGGTTTCATTTCCAGGAAATGATGCGTTTGAATGCTGCCATAAATCCATGTGACGAAGGACCCTCTTCAGCAGCCTCAAGTCTAGCTTTCAATGTTGGCGCAGGTGGCGAGCCCGTAGGCGAACCAGTAGAATTGGACCAAGATGGATAACCTGTATTCCCGTGCCACTGTCCATTGTCATAGGATGTGGCAGAGGATGATACTGTATCTGAGGAGCTAGAAGTCGAGGTCTCGGTGCATGGGGCTGTGGCCGAGGGAATGCTCGTGGTTGTAAGACCTGAAGGTTGTGACTGCAAAGATGTGCTTGTTGGAGAAGCGACTGGATTCGAGGAAGTGGTTGAAGCTGATGTTGTTTGTGTGGGGGTCGCGGGTATTGGCTCGGTAGGAGAGCTCGAGGGCGTCGTAGCTATGCTAGAGGCTGTAGAGGGGGTAGGAACAGGAGGCGGAGCTTGAGGCGTTGTGGATGGTGTACTTGAAGCTGCTGGAGGTGGTATCACGGTCGTGACTGGAGGTGGGCTGACGTCGATAACTGCGTATTTCGTAGCTGTCGTCGTCGCAGTCTCAGTCTTTGCGACCGGACTGTTGGTAATCGTTACCAAGACAGTCAGTGTTAATATCGGCCCTTCGATGATCTTCGTCGACACATAAACATTGGTCGCCGGCGGTAATGTCACCTTGTCTGTTTCCACGATCGTGACCGGCGCAGGGGTTTGAACGATGGTCTTGGTGATGATCGCAATTGGAGAGCCATCATCAGTAGCAGCAGGACCTCCATCAACAGGCACAACTGCGTAAGGTGCCCTTTGCATTGGGGGCTCCAGCACAGGCGATCTCCCGGAGAGAAAGGGTAATGACGATCCAAAGCAAAAGAGAGATGACAGCGCAAAGAGAGTCGGGGTTGAGGTATTGAGACGCATTTTAACAGTTTCGGCACTACAAAGACTTCAAATCGAAAAATGATACTTTGAATGATGAGTGAAGTGAGTAAGTTCGAATGAACGAGACACTTACTGGGGTTTGCAGCAGCATGTTAAATACATGCAGATGTCCGATGGTAGTTCGCATTGCATTGCGAGAGGTTGGGCTTCTCGCCGATGGCTGGGCCTTTGCGCGGAAATGCGATGGCTGGTACGTATCTGATCCTCACCAAAATAGCTTCAACCCCCAAGTTTCGCGCCATGGAAAGGGCCTGGACATCCTTGATGCTAACGGTAATGGTTTATCTTGTAAGCACTGTGGCTCTGCAGCCATGCTTCTTTGTGTATTTACCAACAGCAGCGCGGTGGCATTCTCGTTGTTGAGGATGAAATTCAAATGCAAGACAATGGATTTGAAAGCTTCGACCGCCAAGCAATACTCGTTCGGTCACGTGAATTCAGCTCTTACGGGAGGCTGGGAGACTTCGAAATCTTCATTTCTATACGCAAGCGGAGGTGCGACATTCTTGTTCCTGCATCTCTCATTATTCTGGAAATGAGATGCTCTATTATCTTCGTTTCATGATCTGGCTCCCCCGTCCTCCCCGCTTTCGTATCTTGGGTCTGTAGTTGTTGTTTTCTGAAGATGAGCTAGGTTAGGCCAGTGCTGTCGCTTACATTTTATTCAATTTTCGACTGAAACCCTCATGTCAGTACAGTCGATGTCTGAGTTTCATCCAATGGTTCTTACGCCCAGGTTTCTTGATTATATTATATTTCCAATTACCCGCAAAGCGAGTCTATCAAATTGTTTCTTACGTCCGTTTCTTTTGCTCGTTGTGCTAACTGGGTCGGGCCTCTTATCGGACTTATGCTAGTCTCGTCCGGCAGGTCGTCATCAACCTCACCGCCGACAGCATCCTCTTGTTTTCCTTTCTCGTTGCTAACGAGCCGTGCTTCATCACGCCCAGACTCTAGAATCCAAGCCGTACAATGGCATGGGAACCTTGGTCATCTGTAGCATGCACATGCTGGTAATGGTCGGGCATCCAGAAATCTGAACCAATTGGAAGAAGCATATTGGGGAATTTCTGGGACCTACCTTGATGGCACAAGTATTTATTCGATTTATATTCACGAGTGACAGTGCGGATGGATCTGCCCTTTTGACGCGCAGTGACAGACAGACATCAGGATTTCACGGCGCATCCAACGAGCTCCCCATATTCTAGAGCCGAAATCTTGACGATGGCAGACGAGCAGTCCCATTTCATGCGCGCTCCGAGCGAGATACGACTCATGATCTACTCCCTCCTCTTCGACGACGACGACCGCAATGAACGTACATTCGAGATCCGACACCAAAACCCAGACTTGTACAAGCGTCGAGCCCCTCACGTACGATCACATTATCGCGTTCTAGGACGCGATCTGTTGCGCCAAAGCCAAACGACGACCTACCAACTCGTCACGGATGTCCAGTTACATGTGTCAATCATGGGCGTGAATCGCAAGATCCACGAAGAGACGACGCATATTCTGTACGGGAATAGATCATTCAGTTTTGGTCGAGATATCGAAGCTGTTGTGCCCTTCTTCTCAGATATGACGAAGCAGACTAGATCTAAGGTCCAGGAGATCTCTCTGCTTAAGCAAGGCTCTGTTTACTCGCGCGATTACGACCGTTGCGAATGGAGTAATATGTGCGATTTCTTGAGAGAGCATATGCAGCTGAACAGCTTCAAATTGACAGTGGAGGGAGGACGCCCAGCACTTGGTTGGGAGGGACTTCCAGAGTATTCAGCATCGGATTTCAAGACGCTTTCGAATGTGCGATATGAACCTTTGGAATGGGTGTGGGAAGTACTTTCTATCAAGGGGATCCGCAACGTGGAAGTTTTTTCCGAAATCAATCACTGCCCGCCATCGCACTCAACGGCCATGGCGTTTTTCGCTGCATTTTCCTCATCTATTGAAAAGGGGTTTTCTGATTTCTTGCGCTCTGAACTTTTGGTCGAAGCATGATACTTACTCTGGGGAAGGGAAACGGCCTTTCCATTTCAACGACTATTAATCATTGATACGGGTTGATTACTTGACAGCTGATCCGACGATACTTCTGGCGATGCATTCAGCATGGTCATCGCATGGCCGATGCATGTCTGTTTATAAGTACGGCGCACTCCATATGACTGCTGAATCATCCCATTTGCAAGCATCTCATGTACAGATAATGACATAATGTGTTTACAGCATCCTTCAATTTTAACACTTGAGCGTTTGGCAATAGCCATCGGCTTTTTCTTGACAATCACAGCTATCCGCAGTCTTTACGAAAGCTTGTCAGTTTCCCAAATCATGAAACCAAGATGTATTGTTCCGTCCACCGCTCTGCTCTACACCACGTCAACGATCCAATTTCAGTCACCGATCACTAGGCCAGCATTACAAACCTTCTTTCAGTGGGTATCGCATGGCGGGAAACGGACCGGTATGGCCCTCTTGGTTTCGACGTATTTGAATCGCACGCAATAATCTCGACAGGGAACAGCCATCAAGATCACCGCCTATCACATACCGCGCCGAAGGAAATGTAGGAAATGAAGAAATTGTCTCCATTACTCAAATAATATCGGCGGTCAATCGGAGATGAGTGAATAGCTTTAATCAGTGTGAACGTAAGCCTACATGTGGGTGGGTTTAATTTATATATAACGGGTCTTTCTGCGAGTCTTACATTCGAGGCTTATCTGCTCTGTCCTGTCAACCGAACAGACGATACGATATCGGATTATGACAGGTGCGACTTCCATGGAAACGCTAAAAGGCTTCGTGCAGCCTTCGACGACATTTAACCAACCTGTAATGGCCGATCTCCCGGCACGAGAGAAACTCAATCTCCCGACACCATCCACATCACGTGATACCATTCCAACATCCGTCTCCAACCTTCCATATCAAACCCAAATCCAAGTGCGTAGTGAGATTACCAGCAACCTGGACTACTTCCCACTCCTCTCCCTTCCTCTAGAACTTCGTCTCAAAATATACACCCATATTCTCCCCTCTCGTCATCACAAGATAGTCACTTCCATCCCTCCAACTAATTACTTCTACAACACCTCCTCCTTTCCTCCTCAAACCACATACCCATTCGGTCGATCCGCTCCTCAAAACTCAAAGACTCCTTCAACGCCCTACAGAGTCCTTACCAAAAACTCCCATGTCTCGTTTCCTCACCAGACCATAACCGCCTCCCTCCTGCGCACCTGCAAACAAATCCATGCTGAAGCAGAACCCGTTCTCTACAGCTCCAACGCCTCTATATGGGAATTCAGCGTGCATCTCGATGCACTGATAGGGTTTTGGGATGAGAGGAGCAGGGTTGCTAGACAGTGTGTTAGGAACTTGAGGTTGGGTTTTGAGGTTCCTGTTTTTGAGAATGGGGGTTTGGAGAGTGCGATTGGCGACATGATAGGCCGTAAAGCGGCTGCTTGGGAGAGGATGGTGCAGTTTGTGGGAAAGGGGATGACGGGATTGAGAGAGATCGATTTGTGTGTTTGGTGTGCTGATGGGACTGGGTCGGGGTTCCCTGGAAAGACTGAACGTCCCTTGTTAGACGAAGAGTTCATTCCGAGCGTTGATTTCAGGTGTTTGGGTGACAGAGAAACTAGAGAGGAAATGGAGAGAAGGTGGAGACAGTGGAAATGGACAGCGGATCTCCTTTCTATGCCTTCGTTGAGGCAAATGAAAATCACTTGCTGGGCTGCATTACCGCTGAGGATGGATCACGAAGTTGAGCTTGGTGTTACGGTTCCAAAGTTCGATTCGTGGGTCGCGGGGAGGATGGTAGCTGATCCTGTTTTGAGAGAGAAGATGGTCAAGGATCGGGTTGTTGTTTGTGAGAAAGTTGTGGATTTGAAGAAATCCAGGTGTAGTGAGAAGGGCTGGGAATTTGAGTATGGGGTCTGATTACTTGGAAGTGGGTTGAATTTCTCAATTTCTGAGCCTATGAATGGTGCTATAGGATTAGATTTACGGAGATCTGGAGTCGTGGAACAGGGTCTTGTGAGCTGAACTCATGGACCCGGGAGTCTCAGCCCGTTAATTACTGGGTTATTGTCTTGCTAGGCAATGATATAAGTTGCAATAAGCTGGAATCGAAAGGAAGTCGCACCTTCTGAACCGTGTAATGTGCGTAGCTACCTACAATGCTTGACTGCAGGAACCAAATCAAGAAATATATAAAGCTGTCGGCATCAGGATCAAGTATCCATTCATTAGATGAAATTATAATCATCGCCATCGCCTCCCAACAAAAGGTAGCTTTTGTTCTGGTTATGTCAACGGCATCGAGGCGAGACGATGCAAAATTCGTCTTCTACGAAGCCTAATCTCACTTGACGGACCACCTCACTTCCCCATTTGTTAACCACTATTACAAAACTGATTCATCACTCATCACGTCAAAAGTTTTTTTTTTTTGAAAAAAAAAAAGAAACATCAAAAGAAAAATACGACGCAAAGACATAGAAAAAAATGGCACGAATTCAGCAGCCACCCAATTTTGAGTTAAACTCTTTTATTGTCTCGGGTGACTGCCTTAGTGCTTACTGACCACTCGCCCGTGGGAAAGTGGTGTTGGGACTTATCAATGGGCCGCGTGTTTCCCGCCCGTGACGGTAATTAGCTATTTGATGCTCCAGATCTGGAGGGAATGCTGTTAATTCAATATATCAAGTTTCCAAAAATTTAGCCGAGCGTCGCGTAGGTAGGTAAACACGTCCGTGCCCCACATGTTGATTCACAACGGCGCCGATGCTGCAACGGCACACTAAAATGCTACCAAAAACTGATATAATTCTTCCTCAGACAGACCTTGGCTTATGACGCAACGCACTCATGGGGCAGCTGACAGCAGATCTTCAACCAGAAATGGCTCCAGGAGGAAGATCAGAAAAGAGTTGACTGATCGATGAGGAGCTGGGGCTTGCGAATGGAAGGAAATCTAACTTTTTTTCTTCATAAATGGCCAACGATGTCGAGCTTGTAACAATCAAATCGAATTTTAGTCAAATTCATCAAATTTACTGAACGTTCATAAAACTAGCTACTCCCACAATCCAATCATCTTTATAAAAAAAAACCAAGTATGAAACAGACGACCTTCCAGCAGATGTGAAATTGCTACCTCAGCTATCCCAGGAAACGACTCTGATAGCTGAGCATGGGCGTTTCGTGCCTATCCCAGGTCCGGTGAAATCTCTCATATAGGAACTGTACTTCTGCACTGTTGCATGCCTCTCCCACTTTTCTCGGAGCAATCTCCTGGTTCCAGATATTGACTCATAGATATTAAGACTCTGAAAGAAACGCTGGTCGATGTGGCAAAGAATTTTCACGTCTTTGATATTCAGTTGTGAACATTCGGTTTCGGCTGTGCGGTTGCCTAGACAAGTACCCGCTTCGTTGGTTGAAAGATAGAACCAGCTCGAAATAGTACTTAAGCTATACTACCTTGGCTTATACAAATTTTCCACGAAATCTAACGTTGATATCATGTCCTAGTGATTCTCCAGAAACCCCCTTTTCACATTCACTAGAGCAACAACGTTATCAATCGACATATCCTTCAAAATTACTTCAGTCCAGCAAGATAAGGAACCTCCTGACATGTCGAATGCATAATGAGTAGGAAAGTAGTTGTAAAGAGAACCTCCTACGCATGTTCCCTTTGTCGTCTGATTCATCGTTTGGAAGGAAATGCTTTAAGAAGAGAGTCGGGTTATGTTTGCGGACGCGGTATTACAGTCAGGCTTAGAGCTGATCAAGACAAGTATCATTACAAGGATAACCTTATACCTACTGCTTATTCAAGGTCACGAAATGATTCCGTGGCCCATCTTGGCTGCCAGAGCCTATGGTTTACAAATTTCACAAAACTATTCAATGCCTTTACTTTGGCTATCAGAGACTACGCTTTTCAAAGTCATGAAATAATCATACAACCTCACTTTAGTTGCCAAAGCCTGCGCTACTTTAGCAATTTAAAAAGCATATTGCCCTTCGGACAGGTAATCCTACTGACATCCTTCTGGAAATCTTGCCCAAGAGAACTTCGTTTCCTCGGATCCTCCCTCGAGTAAATATTGAGCCCAGTTCTAATTTAGGCCTTAGCACACTCATCGGAGCTGGCAGCTACCGTTTCGATCCAACTTGGCAGATTCAACTCCCCTCAGAAAGACCTTGTAGTCCATACATAACAAGATTGATTCAGGGTGTACTCTTGCAGGGAACCAAGGCCTCATACGTCAAGGTTCCACCCAAGATACTTACAACTGCGACGATACTAAGGCGACTGGTCTCTTTGGCAAAGGTCAGGGTATTAATCAAGGCTGCGCATCCACGTCTACCGGCAACGGCATTTATATTTCTTCCTTCAATGCGAACGGAGGTGGAACCTTAGCAATGGAATCGACCAACCATATCATCAAAATGTTAAATCTCCCTCCTAATGCTGTTCCGGCCTACATCAAAAGCGGCAATCCCGCAGCCTTCAAACAGGCTGACTGGATCGTCAACAGTGTCAAAGTCTATCAATGGCAGTTTTAGAAGAAAGAGATGTGTCAGTATGGGTTTCTGAATCAATTGTCTCGTTGGGTCCTTCTGTAATTGGGGTTACTAGGCGGTTCTTGATGATGCATATGAGTATACTTCTGCCGCATATATATATATATATATATATATATAATCACGTCACTTATCTTATGGATAAGATTGATCCATATCCAATCCTTACAATGAAATTCACTATTTACCATTGTAGATTAGCCAAATTTACGTGTAAATATGGTTCTTATGAGCAGAAAAGCTCTTCGGGTAATATCCTCCGAAATCACTGAAACCAAAAGCAGACCCCTTTTGGAAAAAAAATAATTAGATTACGCCGAGACCAGCTCTCTGAAGAAAGTTGAGTATGCACTTTCCAGCATAATAATACAGGACATCCGAGAACTCGTATTAGCAGTCACTCGGCCGTGCCATGATAGTCATGCTGCTGCTCAGCAAAAGTTTTCGGTACAGACTTACAAGACTCGAACTTCAAAGTAAGCTAATCAGAAGACTCTAGCTAAGAGCTCATGGGGGAATGTCCACTGATTTTGCCTCTTGTGGTCGTAGCTGTCCTCTTTCTTTCGTATCTTGTGGATGAATTTACGACCCATCTTGGATTTTGGCAGGATATTGTTTTTGTCAAGGGCTGCGTTTCGTATCTTTGCAATTAGAAACCGTGTCAAGAATGAAAGTTTAGGGTAAAGAGCGGATAGACAAGTCTCAGGGATAATGGAACTTGTTTGTTTAGGTAAAGCAGGGTGGCAGCTCTGCTCAGCACAATCTCAAAATAAGCGATCTTGCTAGCGCGCATCCACGGCGTAGCCAACACATCCCCATAAATTGTTGTATCTAAAGTCGTTCATTACAATACTTCTATACTTGTAAGACTTGAAAGTGTTACTTCTGTAATGTGTTGTGAAACCTCCGCAACTTTTAGTGCTGGATGTTTACCATCTCGTAAAGTAGTAATCTGAGGCCATATAATATTTATTTGAGTTTGTTTTGATAAAGAGGTCTTGCTTCGCCGGTTAAGAATTGGATCGCCTCTCTTTAATTTTCATAGGTTCTTCAGATCCGAAAATAGATTTGATTATTTCAGCCTTTTGCTTGTCTTGAAACATTTCTCAAACACCCGCAATCATGATTGTAGGTCTTATTTGAAGTCGACCCAAGTTACATGAGTTAAATGTAAGTGGAGCTTGAGTAGTATGATTCCAATTATTCAAGCCCTGAATTTCGAGAATCACCAGGAATGAAAGTTCATAATTCATGAAGTACAATGAAAGACTAGTAAAGAAGCCTACGAAAGCCTTAGTGTCTTGAGCTCTCAATTTAGTCTTTTGGTACCGATATCATTTATGGAGACAGATTCACTAGCACGATCAGATAAGGAAATCCCTGTTCAAAATTAGCCCGGGCATCTCCGTCCTCGAACCTCAAAGCTCCCTATTGGCTATCCCAACTCACATCTCGGCCGCCACATCTACACAACCAGCCACATTATCCACACAAATCTCTCAATCATCCACATTTTTTATACTTCGGAAGGCCGCAGCCCTCGCTGGCTGGCTAGCTGGCGTCAGAATTTTTAGGGTCAGCAAGCTTTGGATGCTACCGAATTCTTCCTTGCACTTCGTCGCCGATTAACGGCATCGGCTGCGCTCTGATTTTAATTCATATACCGCCGGCCTTTCTCTCTTCCAATTTCATTGCTTTTTGTACTATCCTTACAGAAAAACGCGAACGAACTCATAGGACACTAGGTAAAGGCCATCAAAACAAACTCACGCGCTTACCAAATCTTCTTTTACGAAGCAAACGAAACAACCAGGTCGTCACCTCACCAGCTCACCAACTCACCAGCTCACCACCTTTCTGGATCAATACCAAGCACTAAATCTACAACAAAATGCTCAGCCAAGTGTATACACGACTTGCTATTGCCGGATCATGTACGTTCGCCGGCGTTAGTGGATACCAGATTTTCCAGCGTAGAGTCGCGAAACAAACCGAAGAGGCCAATTATGAGCGGATGACGCAGTCGTTGAGAAGTGTTGAAGAGGTTGCGGAACGGAGGAAATTTTGAAGATGCTTTTAAATATCGAGGATGGGGATCCGAAGGAGAAGTGGAAGAATTTGGACAATGGAATGCAGAGTTCCAAAATCGAGTGGAGTAAAGATGGAGGAGGAAAGGGGACCTGGGCATTACTGCCCGGAACAGCTCAGGAAAAGAACGCTGTAGGTTTCTCGCCATCTGTAGTCATCGGCACGAGGAGAATGTCTTGTAAAGTGGTGGTGAAGCGGAATAGAGATCTCATATCAGGGTGGGTGGTAAAGTTGAGAGCAAGATTTAGGAGGGAGGAAAATTGATAAATGTGGTCAAGGGACCGGGGACCAGAGCCGTGTGTGATGAAGGATATGGATAAGAGAGCGGATGGCTTTCCTGGAGAGGAATGCCAAAGTGTGTTCGAAATTATGTGGCGCTGAGAAAGTGGCTCAAGGAGAAGTGAAGCTCTTACAGTTTGGAAATTTGTGGTTGGATTGGTGTTTCTGATATTACCTACTCTACCAATGCATCATGTAGCATAGACACAACTGGTCATTGGACTGGATCAATAAGCAGGTGTTTCAACACACACTATGGGAGCAACAAACACTCACGACTTTTATTATATTTGAAAAGGCCGAGCAGAGGATATGTGCTCTTGAGCTCCCAGATGAGCTTCCTTTGAACCTTGAAAATATCTTTTCTCTTGAGTTCCAATTCACCCATCATCTCTGCGTGTCTATGTTTGAGCTCGGAATATGCTTTGGAATTTTTTGGTGGATAATGCCATTCAATGCCTAGGTGTAATGAGGCCAACCGAACTTGTCTCAGGGGCGTAGTAAATTATCATCTCAGATTCTCCTTTGGTGACTTCATTATAGACTTACAAACTTAAATGCGCCTCACTATTTCTCGTTCGTCGGAGATGGGTTATGCCCAGCTCGTGACAGTACCTTAAGTCAGTCGGCACAATACCTCGATTCATGCGCTAGGCCCCTTCCAACAAGCGAGCTCCCGATCGACAAGAACAAACAGACCGAAGAATGGAGTTCTCCAGAACCAGCTGCCAAAACATTCACCTAGGGTTTGCGACGAAAATCTAGTGGGGCTTACTGCACTACAATCTAGGCATCGCATTGATCTTCTTTTAGTCTTCGGGAGGTAATCAGTAAGATCCTGCCCCGTCCAGCGCTTTGTTTACTTCGCTTTTGGCACGGCCGACAACGCGCCAGACCTCCTGACAAGCCGCAATCGCGATGTTTGCCAACTTCGCATTTTGTTTATCCAAAGTCACGACTTTTGATTTCCAACATTGCTGAAATGGCTTCCAAGAGTATTGACGAGGTTTCGCCGTCTTCGGAGCCAGGTACGCCAACTCCAACACAATGCTCGCATCCTCGATCCAGATCAGCGACGATGATCCCTTACATGTCTCGCTCAGTTTCCAAAGAGGTGGCTGGTAAGACATCAATCCCCCTTAGATATACAAAAGCTAATCAGGGCAGATGCTCGAGTCTCCAGTCCGGGCTCAAGACCGCTCTCACCGTTCCCTTATTTCTCTTCTGAGGAAGCAGCTGCTCTCCAAGCCGAAGACGACAACTTAAGATTAGAAGTCCCTTCAGTTCCTGTTCGCCCAATCTCGCCTTTCCCCAACCTGCCATACGTGACCGACGCAGCATCGCTTCAACTTGCCGTCTCAAAGTACCCTGATCGCATCTTCGACTCTATTCAGAACCTCGTCCATGAGCGCGACGCCCTCAGAAATGGGTTGATAATCACGAATAACGAGCTGAAATCCGTGGCCGATGATCTGGCAAACACACGAGTTGACCACAAGGCTGCTCGTCATAGATACGAGGAGCTGTTCCGTGTTGCTAGCGCTAAGCAGGTTATCCTGTGGAAGTACATCGAGTCCTTGCACAGTCAGCTGGCTGTCTTGAACAGACAGCCTGATTCTAATGTTGGTGCTGGTAATGGTCTAGGCTTGTACATGGGCGTCCGTGGAGGGGCTGGTATGGGTGTTGCTATGGAGAAGTGGATCAGTGAGGGAGTGGACTGCGACAGAGCATCGAGAAATGGCGAGGAAGGTAGTGAGAAAGGCACTGAACATTCTTTCTGGAGCACGGATGGAAGTCTAGGGACCAGGAGCTTGGATCCAAGTGCCGTAAGTTCTGTTCCCGAGGTTTCTGGATAGTTCATTGACACTGTGTTGAGGTCTCCGCTGACTTGGGAAAGCATATATTCATTCCCCACATTGAAAGTCCGCAGAAGTTCCAACAACGAAGCCCAACCAAAGCACACAATCACGAGACATCCCCCGTATCGAGCATATACTACGCCGTACAAGATCCATTCAGGAATCGACCACAGCCCCAGTGGGGTCCACAGCCAATGGTGTTCCCAGCCATCTCTCAACAAGCACATATGCCGCCTCACAGCCTGATGGCTCCTCTTTCACCACGCTGGTACGGAATCTGCCCGCATTCTCTCGCAGAGTGCAGTCCATGCCCATTAGGCGTCAACTGCCAATTCGTACCCCTGTGTCCCCGCTACAACGCCTACAGCGGTGACGGTTGCGCATCATTCAACAAGGGAGGAAAGACAGCATGTAGATTTGCTCATGAGTACCGATTCTGTGAGGATGTGATTGCGAATAAGAAGGGCGGCTGTGTTTGGGAGCAAAATATGGGGAAAGCTGTGGCTAAAATGCCTCCAGGAAAGAAGGGTGAGGCATGGCATATGAGAATGAGAGTTCATAGATCCCAGATTCATGATGCTGAATGGGACTCGAGGGTCCTTTTATTGAGCATGAGAGAGGCGCACGCGAGAGGGATTTTCAATGGACAGCAGATTACTAGAGGCCGCACATTGTATTGAGAGAGTGTATCATTGGTTGTACGTCTTTGCGACGCTTTTGAGCGGAATCGCTCGGGAGTTATTGAAGCTTTCGGGATGGGATGTTGGAGTACTGGATTAGATGACGAGATTTGGTTGGCAGTTTGATGTTTCCGTTGTGGCAGTAGCGACTTCCTTCCGAATCTTGATAGCAACTTCTCTGATAGTTGTGGAAATAGGAAATCTTCAGAAATTCTGTGTCCCGTCACCCCTTCTCATGACTAGGGCACGAGAGAGTGATCTGCATCGCAAAGTTCTGATTGTCCTCGATCATCAACATAATTTCGCCCCCATTCTTAACAGAGAAAAATTGTTACAACGCCAATTTCGATATCCAGGGTCCGATTTCACGATGTCCAAGAATCCATACCTAACATTAAGCGCTGAGACCCAAAATACAGTGTAGAACTCCCATTCTGCTGATCAAAGTAATATCACCTGCTGATAGTATGACTTAGCTTCAATAAGGTCGATGTTGATGACGCAAAAGAGGAGTTAGAGACCAGCAAAAAAGTCAACGCAGAGCTCGAGAAACATATCGCATTGATCAAACAAAAGAACCGAATCCTCGAAGAACAGAATGCAGTGCTAAATCAAATGAACAAGACGTTGCAGGACGAGCAGAAAAATCAAATAGACCTTGTAATGAATCAGGCAGCCAACATCGACCTGGAATACACACGATTGAGCGGGATCTTGTACGAGTATGGAGTCAATGCTACGAGGCTGCGGAACGAGCGGGCTGGTCTGAAGTATAGCCTTGACACAGCTCGCAAGTTTGCCGAGATGGAGGCGGCCAGCATGAAGTTGGAGTACGAAGCCAAGATCGTGGAGCTTAAGGAGGCGTATATCAAACTGCGAGAGGACTCCAAGGCCAAGATCCCCGGTGGTACAGAAGGCGATGACACAGTACAATATAAAGAAAAGCCACACAAAGAAGAGTGTGAAGATGGAATGGTTGGCACCGGGCAGGATATTGATGCTGGAGCCAAGTGCTTATTACCCAACCAAGAAAGTTTGATCGATATGGTTGACGAGAAGCTTCTCAACCAAGCAAGTTTGATCGATACGAGTGACGAGAAGTTCCAGCGACTGGAGGTCGATGTCCCTTTCCTCCGAACAGGAAACGAGCACAATACTACAAAGCCTAACAGTGGCATCGGGCACATGCCGCACATTTGTCCAGAGCTAGCCTACTCAGATGCACAGACTCTGCGCCTTCGATCTGAAGTAATAGACTTAGCGGCAAGACTAAGTCTTATGTCGTCAAACGCCTTGGTGACATTCCAGAGTCTCTTCGAGAAAGCTGTCGCTACGACTCGGAGGAATTTCGGCAAGATTGTTTTGACGATGGATGAGCAGCTCGCAGAGGATGAGGTCGACAAAGAGACTGCCGCCCGCATTGTCAGCTTCTCCCGCCGCGTTTGCGAATCAGGGCATTGGCCACTCTCTCGGTTGGAGCGAGATGTGCAAGAGCTGGTTGAAAGCACTTACGGCCATTTCCGAGACATACAAAAGAGCCTCAATGACGTCGCGATCCAGTATAAGGACATTCAAACACGCGATATACCTCAAGTGTCCCATCACAACTCCGTGTACCTGTCGTGTTTGTATTCGGAAAATGAAAATAAGTTACGCGAATACGCAGCGACATATGGGGCGCCTGGTTCTGGCTCTGTTACTGAAGTCCCAGATGATGATTTTGTTGCTTTAAAGGATTTAGATAAGGTGAAGAAGGCTTCTTGTCACAGAGCTCAAGTAGAGTTGGCATTGGCGAGTATCGAAAAAGCTTCCCCGAGGGTGAGCTGTATATCGGTTGTGAGTGGTGAACAAGCTCCGGTCGAGGAATGGACTGAAGCTATAGCACTTGAAAGCATGGTCACGCTTGTAAAGTAAAGGGTAAACGGTGCAGAATATCGGGAGAGTTATTTGTGATACTGTGAGTGTGGTGAAGATTGAGGGCTTCGGTGAGGAAAGGGTTCGTCGGAACATTAACGAAGAAACATATGCTTCTCGAGGCTTTGCGATAAAGTGTCAGATGCCATGATCGAGGCTGGGCAAACTCGTCTTCAGTAAATGAGAGATGCTAAAGTCACGAAAGTATCTCCAGATGTTGCTTAAAGTCATCATTAAAGTCAGCTAACTTTTTGATGACTTTGACGTGTAAAATGAGAATACCCATTGTCAAGCACGTACGTTGGAAATTGGCGGATGGTCTACAGCTTGAATAATCACTGACACCACCTGAAATTAACGTTATGGAAACAATCAGTGACTTTGACCGGGTGACAAGACGAGTGTGCTTCGCCGGAGACAGAAGAATGTGCCCAGTCTTGTAAATGATTTATCATGTTGGTTAGTTGTCGGAGGATGGCTATTTCTCAGCAGTTGATACGCGAAGAGTTCCACCTGGTGTCCGTTTGAGGGGATGTCCAGGTACATTACATATAAGCAACAAGAAAGCTTAGGGCAGACATTGTCACTACAACGAGTCATGTGTGGGAACACATTCCCATCTCTTGGCATAATCGCTTAGTCATGTAACAACAGGTCCTAAGCTCCAGATTCCTGACCTCAGCCTTTCTGCAAAGCCTCGAGCATTCCTGCAACTCATTTAACAACCACTCATGACCACTGTCGAAAGATATCGCCCTCCACACCAATTCCCTTCAGATGCGCGCTCAAAGTTCAAAACAGCAATTTCCTCCTCAAACTCCATAGTCAGACACATTCCACCAGCTGTACCCTCTCCACCTCGGCTTTCTCGAAACTCCCCACCACAGAGACCCAAGATCTCTTTGATCCCTTCTCCTTCCTATACAATGGCAGTTGACCAGCTCAGTCAATGGCTCTTCACGCCCGATGAGCTCAAGTCTACGCCTTCGATATGCGATGGCCTTGACCCCGCGGATGAGCGCTGTCGGAGAGCGAAGGGTGTCAACTTCATTATCCAAGTCGGCATACTTCTCAAGCTCCCGCAGATGACGATAGGAGTTGCCAGCACATTCTTTCACAGGTTCTACATGCGGAGGAGTATGGTCGAGAAGAAGGGTGGTCTACACCACTACGTAAGTTCCCTTGCAGTCTATGTTGATAATACCGACATCGTGTGCCCCATGCCAATTATTCTGCTAAGCATGCTCCGAATTCTTGCTGATGAAGTTTCAAACAGAGCCTCGCAGCCACCGCTCTGTTTCTAGCCACCAAAACCGAAGAATGCTGTCGCAAAACCAAAGAAATCGTCATTGCAGTCGCGAAAGTAGCACAAAAGAACGCATCACTAATCATAGACGAGCAATCGAAAGAATACTGGCGCTGGCGCGATGCCATGCTTCTATACGAGGAATTGATGCTGGAAGTTCTAACATTTGATCTGGTCGTCAAGATCCCGTATAGTTATTTGATCGAGGCTCTGAAGACCTTTAATTTCGAGGATAACAAACATATCCGCAATGTGGCATGGGCATTTGTCAATGATAGTGCGATGACTATGGCTTGTCTGGCAATGCCGCCGAAGGATATAGCCATCGGAGCGTTGTATTTTGCTATTAGGTTCAATGAGCAGACGGCGCCGGATGACGAGGAGACGGGCGCACCGTGGTGGGAAGTACTAGGTGGTACTCCGGACAGGATATTGCAGGCTGTAGAGTTTTTGAACGAGTTCTGGAGCAATAACCCGCTACGCAAATCCGAAATTCCATATGCTGGATATACGTCATCGAGCGACGATCTGGAACGGACGAGAAGGAGGGTTGGATCGCAAGGAAGTAGCATTATATCTCCACCGTCGATCAATGGCGACGCATACGTTTCTCCGAAGAGACAAGGCGTAGAGGAGATCGAGAAAGCATCTAAGATACTTGTTGAAAATGGAGATGTGATTTCGTCAAAGCGGAAAGAGAGTGAGGATACGGAAGAGGAACCTGCCACGAAGAGAGCAAGGACTGAAGATGCTATGTCTGAGGAAGGCGCCATTGAGGAGCCTGGTGAAATAGAGCAGGATACGGACAGCGTTGCCACGTGAGAGATAGCTGTGGACGGGATGGATGAGACGTACGACCAGAATGGTTCCTTTCTTACTTACTTAGATACCCAATGAATGCACGACTTTTAAGTTTGAACTTTCTGACGTGCAGTTTTCGTTTCTTGGAAAACGTCTCTACTTAGTTCGAGTGACCCTGACCTGATCAAATCAGAGACTTGCAATAGTTGAAGGCAGTGAATAGGCCATGTATTTATTTTGAGAGATTTTCTTCGGAACCGCATTCTTAATGTAGAACTGGTTTACAACAGCGCGTAAATGCAGTATAACAGAAATACATGCGATGTACGCGATCGAGACTTCTGGCGCCTGGTTCGGCCTTTCTTGACCGTCTTAGTGTAATAGTTGTAACCAATGGCCTAACCACTAACCTGTTCTAGAATCCTATTCGGCTTCTCAAATATTACCTCGCTGCAACCTGTAACGTATGCTGAAATCGATTGAGATAACCCATAATATTGGTTCAACAGCCTTTAAGCACCCATCGTGAATGGTTTCGCTCAGAAAGTTCGAATTAGAGGTTCTTTTAATATAGAAAATGTGTTTGGAGACTTGTGGCTTTTTACGTGTGATATAGGGAGATATGATGTGCAAGTGAGTGGGGGCTCCTTGGTTCTGAGAAAAGCTTTGGAAATATCAAGTGTATGGCTTTTGTACACTACTGGAGGCAAGATGAGATGATCAAGCGATGTCAACAGATAAAAGTATAAATCTGAAGAGGTGCCACTGTCGGGGACTTTCGCGCAGAGAAGGCCGGCAACTTTCTAAGCAGAAACGATTTTGTCTCTCGTAGAACAAGGGTTCTGGGATAGTCAGCAATTTGAATGTCGGATGCCGCGCTCAATCCAAATCAAAATAGAAAACAGACTGGGAAAAATACAATTTGAGAGTGGGAAGCCGGCATTCATGCTTATCAAGAGATCTTCAATACAACGTGAAGGATATTCTTGCCTGTTTTAGGGGAAATAATCCTAGGTGTTCCGTACACAAGCCTGGAAATATCAAGTCCCGTCTCTTCGGTAATGTGCCGAAACGTGCGGAAGGATTCTCATACAATCATCATGATTACTCGCAAAATGATACAAAAGTAAGTTCTTTGCATACTCTACATGAAGACAAAGTCAGCGAATGAGGCTTATCAGAATGGTATCAGTCATCGTAAAAGTCGGTTTGGTCAAGCGATCTCCGTACGGTTTCAAGCCTACTCACCAAGACGTCGTCTCCTGTTCCAGCCACCCTTTCCAACCTACTACATCCATGTATACAATTTTGGCACGATTCTTGGACCAAACGGCTTCCTGAAAGCTCTAGAACTTCGAGATAAAGTCCCATCACTTTCCTTATTTCGGGCCAAAAGTTGGTCCACGGTGCCCAAGTCGCTCGGAACGTAAACAGATTCGATCTGTCGTCCAAGCTTCTCAAGCTGGAGCATCAGCTTGCAGATTTTTAGGCCAGTCATCTGACAAGCCATTTATTGAATTTATCTTGGCCAGTCGGGCAGGCTGGATGCGTTCTGGCAATTCCTCCTTCCGGCGCCGTATTCTCAATATTCCATGCTACGACATTCTCGAGGGATGTGACCTACGTTGCATTTTGCTCGATCTGGCTGAGATATTTCCAGAGCCTATTGTATAATGTCAGCACAACACACACGAGAACTGCGAGACGGACGTCATTCATGACTTTCAAAACTGATTTACCAAAAGAATGCTTGATGGCTTTGGCTTCACCATCTACCCGAGTTTCCAAAGTACAGATAAGTAAGCTCGGATAGATCGTATACGGAACTCCATAGATTGGTTTCTGAGGCTGGTTGCTGCCTTATCGTTAACTCACATCTCTGGGTCAAAGATGTGCGATTACTTTCCTGCATATCTATACTTAAAGGATATCCTCATATCATATCCATCCAGGGACAAAGTTAGGGAAGGGAGGTGTCTCTAATGTTCAATTATGTATTCGTGACTTGTGCTCAAAGGGAAAAGCATTATGTACAAGCTCTCATCATCTCTCATCATCTCATCTCAATATCCATTTATCCACCAACTCATTCTCCATCCTGTCATCCAACCAAATCTCCACAGATTCCCCCTTCAAAATTTCCAAATCTCGAAGAATATCAATTTCCGAAGAATGAGAAGTACGAAATCCATCACAGCTGAAGGAGCGACTTATGATTGGAAGCAAGTAGACGTGATGAGGAAGCAAGCAGGCAGGCGAGATTGCAAGCATGTAAGACGGAAGATAGCCACCACCACACAGCTTTTGTGACCGCGCCGAATGTACATCAAACTAGAAAAAAAGCAAGCAAGCAAGCAGAAGAAAAAAGAGGAAATGATACAGGTGCGCGGAAGTCTTCCATCTGGAAAGTGACATGGTGTATCAGTTGTATCGTGTCGTATCAATTTGTAAAGTATCGTGTGATCGTGAGGATATAATCCGAGGAAGGTGAGTATGTAGTCAGGGAGAGGTGTTGGTTACAGGAATTACGTCCGGTAATCTCGTGCTGTAGGTTTCGGAAAGAAGGGTGTTGATGCTGTTGTCTAACCAATGTCGATCGCTAGTGCTGAGATGCAGTGTCTCCAGACTTGTTCGTGACATCCGAGCATAATACTCTAGAATTCCATCTGTTAGCTACATTTCACAATGCTAGTGCTTAGGATGTCTAGCAGAAGCTAGACAAAAAGGACTCGAGGTGGAGGAGTGCAGCACCCTAAACCCCACAGTGATCGGAAGAAGAGCAAACGTACCTTAGACCTTGATACCCATACTCAACCACATAAGCACCAAGCAGCTCTTGACCATGCCAGCCTGAGCACAAGCTAGAATGCCTGCGTCTTAAACACACCATGACAGACCTTCATCAAAATAGCACAACGAGCATTGCCTTCCGAACAATATCCCCCCTTATAACCAGCACCATACTTAACCAAGCAGCCTTGAGCAATAACATTAGTCTCAGCAATGTTCTCCGAGAAGCGCCTAGCCGCATTATTGGACCAGTCCGTGAACTTAATATCATGATCGTTGATCGCATTGATAGCTTCGAGGATCGGCAAGAGAAGCTTCGTGAGGGTGGGCAGGTCGATTTTTTGGTCGGAGCCGCCGCGTGATTCGATGTACTGGATGGTCTCCCCGAGGTTCTTGCTTGGGGAACCGCGGTTGGTGGCTAACAGGACGGCGATCATATCAGCGATCTCGTCCGCATCGAAGTTCGGCTTCTCGGGTTGATAGAGAGGGAAAGTCGCGTCATGAGAGCACTGAGCGTCAGGGATCATCAGGAGGGCTACTTGAGCCACCATAGTCTCGAGGGCCTCAACTTTATCTTTGAGGAAGACATAGTGGGCTGTGTATTTAACCTTGAACTCCTCCTGGAGGGCACTGGCCTTGGCGTGTTGATTGAGGAGTTTGTCGGAGAGGGAGCTTAAAGCTGAGGTGGTCATTAAGCCAGCGAGATTTGATTTGGTAATGATTGCGGTGGGAGTTGATGCAGATAGCTTGATAGTGATATCTGAAGACGAGGCTTTGGTGGATTTGATTTTATCAGGGCGGCTGAGGTATTGCTGATTGGGCTTCCCCTTGGGCTCGAATATCTTGACAGTGCTCGAAGTTGAGGTCGCGATAGCGTAGCAGAAAAAGAACAAAAAAGCGAGAGTGATAAATCCTCCGAACAGGAAGGTGCGAGAAAAGGAGAACTTCATAGGGGCGGTCTGTCTTCGTCTTTGTTTTCGTTCTTGTCTTCTGATCTTTCCAGGTGTTGGGATGCAACTGACGGCTGGACCTAAGGCGAATTGTACAACCATAGCTGATGAATCTTCGAAGTCCTCAGATAGAACAGAAGAATAAGGTTTAGTGAAGTCAGAGTCTCGAAGTCTGAGAGAGAGTCTCGTGCAAGGCAAGTGTAGAAGTCTCGAAGTTGAGAGAATATTGCGTGCAAGGAATTTCAGGAATCTCGAGGTTGTCGAGAGACGAAGGTTGAAGGAATAAATGTGCGTAGAGAAGATTTATCAATCTCGCGTTCGCAATTTAAAATTTATATGCCTGATTCGAAACCAAGCTACCGAGCCATCTACCACAGGAGATTAAAGTGCGTCACTTCGAGGGGGTGAATAATCGCAGCTTAGCTATAAGGCGTAAATATTAAAAGGTGAGCTCTTCCTGCTTAGTTGCTGCTGTGGTTATCAGGCAGACAGGCTCTTGGGACAAGCAAGTAAACAAAGGTGACGACGTAAAGCAAAATAACACGAATGATACGACACATCTGCTCAACTATGCTCTCCGAAGTGGCTACGGATTATCGACGTCAATTCTGCAATCCATAGTGTTGAGATGCATAAAAGTAAGAAAATCAAGAGCAAATTAGATCAAATTTTTCGCACAGAGCTTGCATAAAAGGTGATGTCAAGGACAGAGCTCGGTTAGCATCCCTGTTTGTTTGATTTTCTTAGGTGTCGGTCGAGGATGTAAGCCCCGCTATTACCCAATTACTCCCTTGATTTACTATTCTGAAACTACTTCTTTCTAAGACTAAATTTGCAGGAATCTTTCCATGTCGGGTAAAATTAGGCCCACCAGTCTTCTATATGGACTGAGGAGGAATAAGGCAAGCAATTTGATGAAGCCTCATGACAGGTGACGTGAAAAAAATACTCTATTGTACAGAAGTTAGCTCATCACAATTCCTTTTCTGCTTCGAGAGGCACGAGAATCTTGTACAATACTAGAAGCACCTTGAATGTGTCTTGTTCTCATATTATAAGTATAAATATTACACCCACGAAATACCTCCCGTGTCCTTGCAATAAAGCGATCCAGAAGAACTTCTCCAGCGGAACTTCTCTCCAATGTCCCCTCTCCATATACCAGCAGCTATCCCTATACTTCTCTCCCTTTCCACCATTACCAAGAGCACTCCCATACCCGGTATCTAGGTTACAATTACCAGTACATCTATCCCCGAAACTTATCTCCTGGCTGACGTCAGCAGTTCCCCGGGACCGTGAACACCCACACATACCTCCTCCGAATCTCCAATCTCCGGTTTGAGACTACAGAGTATCTTCCTATCATTCGTCCCCAAATATGCAGTGACAGCGTGTCACTCCACGAACTGGCCGTGCTTGCTCCTGAGGATGATGTGAAGCATGATTGTTTGGCCGCAAGATCGGTGCGATGTTGAGCCATGCGTCGTGTAGATGCAAGATTTTGTCTTCTTCTCTTCTTTCTACTCCTGAAAAATTCGTTCGACGAGCTTGGGAGGAGCGAGAGTCTTTGCCGGTGTTGTGAGAGAAAGTAGAAGGGGTGGGTGGTTTGACCAAAGAGGAATTTATGGAGCTGGTTTTGCTGTGGTGACCGAAGGAACTGCTAGCAATTCGGTGCGTTCTCGATGTTTGTAAAAGCGTTGAAAGATACCATCGTAATGAGTCGGAGCTCTAATGGTGTGCAGAGCTGGAAAGCCTTTGAAGGATATATTGTAGCCTTTGCAAGTATCTAATTCGCCCTGTCGTCGTCTAACTTTGTCAATCTCGAACGTAGAAGATGCAAAGTCCGGGACGCAAGATATGGATGGAGATAGTCCTCGCGGGAGTTTTGGTGATGGTGCTTGCAAAATAGCGAAATGAGTAAGTGATTTGAGATAAGAGAAGAGCCGAGTTAAGGTGGGCAAGGATAGTAAAGAAGGTGCAATCAAAGGTCAACGAGTCGGTTCTACCTGGGAATCTATAGCTAGAGAGGCCATTGGCAGTTACACCTGGTAGATTTTGGAGTCATGGTATCCTGCGGGCGGGGAATACCAGAAGTTTCCCACCGTTGAAGGAAGTTGCTGGAAAGCTCGAGAAGTGAAGATCCTCAAGCGAAGGCAACGAATTGAATACATCGTAAACGGTGGGTAATTGATGGTACCCCCAGGATTACAATTGAGGAAGAGCGTCTTTATGCACACCCAATTTGAGTAGTTGATTATGAAGTCGACGCATGGCTCTGGGAGCAACCCACTGGGTGCCAGAACGGGTTCCAGAACTGGTGTGCGATATTCAGCATCGGCAGAAACATCGGATCGACGTTGTCTCTGAAACGGGCTTAGGTCATTAACGTTTCCGTGAGCTTCCTTCTCATGGAAAGTGCATAATAGAAATAAGAGAATCCGTCATTATACCTAGGATAGAATCCTGGAGGTCGGACCAAATTAGGGCAGACCATGATCATTGAAGCCACCAAGTCAAGATGGTCATCTTGTTCTTTTTTGTCCTTCGTAGCATCCGGCATAGCTGGGACTTTTAAACTTTTAAACTTTCCGCTAGATCTGGTCGACTTCGGAGTGTCTTGTATGGCAGCCTCAGCCTTGTTCCAACCTTCAATTTGTACTTTTTCTTGGTGGGTAGGATCATGTTGCATCCCACAAGTTGAGTATTCTGGTATAGTGCGCATCTTACGTCCCCCATCACTTCTTGCAACTTGGTCCTAAGTTTATCAAATATCAAATATACAATGCAACATGAGAGTAGCTAAGACTTCTACTTTTCGAATGGGAATCCTGAAGCTCCGCCATGATGACCAGCTATATCTCCGTAAGCAGTGCTTCAATTCCATTTAAGCAACGGCCGACGCAAGATTCCCCTCGAATATTTCCGCATATGCAATATTCGCAGGAATTGGAGAGTAGCTGAGTGCATGCTGCAGATATTCGGCATGAGCAAGCTTACAGACCTTGAAGGGTCCGGATGTGCTCGCCTAAAGGGGTCATGTTTAGGTCACATGACTGTTATTAAAAAGATGCTCATCTGCTGCTCCGGGAGTGGGCAAACCTATTTATTCCATGTGGATTGATGGAAGTACTAACGACATAAAAGCTCGGGTTAAAAGTGATTCCTGCAGCTCGTCGCGACTGCAAAGGGATGCTTGCCATACCATCGCCCACTTCCGCGATAGATAACCCAACCTTGCCTCGCGACGTTGCAAACTACGCGATCTCGACTCATAATGTATAATGTTTGAGTCTGATCCCAGTATCTCAAGCAAGACCCTCTGCATCTGCATCAGACCACGAGCCGTTTGAAACGAGTCCAGTCACCGACTACGCGACTTGTACCGCAGAGGGCAGCAATCTGGTCTTGTACGAGATGACGGCTGCTTAGGAATATATAATTGAACATAGATACAGAGTATGATACGGCGAGTTGATGACGAATGGGAAAGTTATCTGTCAACCTGGTACTTGGCATTGCCTTCGTTGTCCAGCGCTAGCGACAACCGAGGAAAACACACAATATCACCATGGCAATCATCTGTCTGGGCTTTCTCTCGGCCAGAAACTTTGAAGAATGGTTTGCTCTCTTGTGTTTTGCGATTAAATTTGAGTCACTTTCAGCAGTCACTTTTAAAGTCAAAAGCTCGCCCAACATGTTTCTGGAACCTCTGGTAGTCGTTATTTTTTCCAAACTAATCTATCACTTTGCTTAAATGCAACCAGCATAGAGCAATCATAAGCAGAGAATTAATCCCAAAGCTGCTATTGGAATGAGTGCTATATACCGAGAGCCGTGAGGGAAAGAATGCAGAGCAACATCCATATTCAAAAGGTGATAATTAAAGTTACCAAATATAGCTATTTCTGGATTTCTTCACTTGATCATCGCCATGCCGACTTCAACTATTAGTCTCTTGTAGTCATACAATATACTGCGATACTCTTCTATGATATACACCTCTGGCAATAGGCAAGAGATGCCTAAGCTGGAGTTTGAAACTGAATTCTGCGTATATGCTACATGTACATGCAGCTTAAGAATTTCCCACTTCTCGTCAAGGCTGAGTAGGGCACATCAGAAATAAGGACCCCATAAGGACGACGAATGGCTCTCTAGGTACGCATCTAGATTGTAGTCTATTACCATGTGTTAAGCCTTGTTAGTACCCACTCTCGTCTGGCCTTGATCGTGTCACCTTATCGCCATTCAACGCTGCCTGATATTCACCTAAAGTCTGCTGATACCAGAAAGTCTGGGCTCGAAGTTGGTCTCGCTAGCGCCAAGGCCCACGATAAAAGTGCTGCTCCTATCTCTTAACCTTTTCAGCTTTCGAACTTACAACCACCAACCTTCACAACATTGAGCAGATCGCGCAATGGCTTGCTTGACTACAATATCTGGCGCTCCTCATGAGGAGATCGATCACACAGAAGCTATACCAAAGGAAGAGACTAATCATTATTTGTGTATGTTTTGATTCCCTTTGTTTTGTTTTGTCTGTACGCCAAAAGGTGTCGAGCTCAGCTGATTCCTCTTAGCCACCAACTTCAGCAATACCGGTACTACTACCTCGAACTATACCGATGCCACTACTCTTAGAATGCTCCAGGATTACCTCTATCTTACCACAGACGATGTCGTCAAATTCCTGGTTAATCGCCCGACCGACGTTTCTGCCATCAGTTCTCAGCTTACAACTTCACCTTTCGAAAAAGTCTGGGTCCCTCTTGAGATATTTGACAAGTACCCAAAGCTACCTCTTGAGCTGCGCCGATTGGTTGTCAGTCAAGCTTTGCCTGCTCCAGCTATAATTGGTAAGTTTCCTTAAGTCATCGAGTTCTGCAAATGCAGAAGCCTCTTCACATGGAAATTCCTTTTGACTGACCATTAATTTATTCAGTCTTGAAGCACGAGACGCTATTCTATACCAGCCATGGCCAGAAACAGCGAACAGTCAGATTCATTCCTGAACTCAGCATGGTCTATACTCTCGCCGATCTCCGCAGCTCCCGTGCCATGTCATTGATGAAAGTCAACACTGAGTTCCGCGACGTTTATATCAAGGCCTTTCCTCACCACATCAAGATCTGCCAAGCTCGCCGCGAGCGCAAGGAGAGCAAGCTACGATACTCCAAGTACGATGTCTTGTACCTCAGCAGCTTCTTCGGCAGAATCCCATTGGACCGAACCTTCAAGGCAATCATGAATACTCCTGATCCAGCTTTGCCATTCCAGCAAATCACCCGTTTGGCATTTTCGGGAGCAATTCTGGCTCGTTTGTCTGATAATGCTCTCAATCTTGCTGATTTCATGCTGACGTTCCCTGCCTTGAAGGAGATCAAGGTTCTCGATCATGATATTCCTGCTAAGGATGGTTTCAAAAAATACACAAATGGTGGCAGCCATGGTGCCAATCCTGATCCAAAGGAGACGGCAGTGAAGATGAATGACAATTGGACCGCTCAGGTAGATGTTCTTATCAACTTGATAAAGGGAAAGCCAGGTGTTACTGCCGAGCAGGCTGTTGTTCCCAAGATTACGTTTCTTTGAGCATGTTTGTACTTACATATTGACTTTAAGGGATTTGGGACTTGTAAGGAAGAATGGTTGGAGTTGCATGGTCACTCTGAAAGGTTTCACGCGAATTCATCGTTGTCACGATTGTTTTTAAGGATATGATGAGAAGAAAGTTGCTACAGCAGATAGGCAAACTAGTAGCAATCAACTGAAAATGTATAAGAAATTACATATGATTCATGACTATGCTCTGATCAGTTTTGATGTTTGTAAAATATTGTTTGCAAGAATAAATCTATTGAAAAGGGATGATAGGGTCAATCTTATATATGAAAAGACTTATGCCCAAACTCAAGAGAGATTCTGCGTCGATCCTTCCTTCAGGCGTTAGTGCAATTACTGGAGAATACCATGAGATCCGTCTCCCAGGTATCCGTTCACAGTAGGCATTGTGCAATCTCGCAAGACTATAGAATACTTTTGATCTTTGTAGAAAATTCTCAAACCTGCACTAAAGCAGGATTATATTAGGGCAAGCCTGGGTAAATTCGCGTTTGACGAAGCTGGAACTTACCCACCTGGTCAGGGTTCTAAAGTCTTGATAGGGCTTTTCTACAGATGAGATGGCTTTTATGCAGGGCCTTGTGTAATATCCTCAACGTGATACTTTGATATTGGAACCCATAACAATATTGCAGGACATAAACTATAGTGATAGATCAAATCATATTAAAATCTTTTGGCTACAGGTAGTTCGAAAATTTGCTTCGCCTCGTACGAGTGTATTCCACGTCAAGGGAAGATAATTATATCTAGCTGCTAATTACTCTAGTAATCCCGGAATCACTTTGTTTACTTTAGTCCTACGAGGGGAGCCCGTGCAAAAAGCTTACCGCTGGTTGCAAATTTGGCACGTTGCGCGTATGAACAAATCGCTCAACATTCGAGATCATCTTCTAGTAACGTAAACGCGACGTATACTTCTTACAACTCGAAACGAGATGGCGCCGAACCTCAAAGGTCTCGATTCGAAGAAGGCGCATTAGGCTGAAGACCTGATCAAAGGCTTCGCGCAGCTTGCGTCTGGAAGGGAGGAGTCTCAACTCTTTTGTTAGTATTTCCCGCTGATTGGATGTCGATTAAGCCAGTAAACGCAACTTCTGACTACCTCATATAGCCTCGGTCGATACATACGAGATCGTTACAGCCACTACTACCTCTATGGTAGATCTTGGAACCAGTATCAAATCTGCCAATGTCCCAGCTATCGAGAGAGCAAGTCCAAGCGTCAGGCTCGTTATCACGACCACCGAAGAAGACATCTGGGTCTCATTGGATGAGTTCACGCATTTCGGAAGCCTTGCTATCGAGATTCAGAGGATCATAATTGGATTTGCCCTACCTATCTGGTGCCGCCATAATTCGTATGTTTTTCTGCCATCGCCCCCTTACGATTGCTCTTCTCTAATTATTACTTGGCAGAGCTTAGGCACTTTACATACAAGGATCCAAAAACCCTGGCAAGCGTTTGGTGCGGATGACAGTCGACTTGCGCGACAAATACACGAAATATCCGATCGGTGAGCTGAGAGAGTCGCGAGAACTCGGTCTCTGTCGAGTGAGCTACAAATTTCGAAACGAGTATATCAGAGCTCTCCAATAAGTATGCCCATCGGTGTCGGTCGCCGTTACCGTGCTGAAATGAAGATCTGGTTCTCTGACGAAGACCTCCTTTTCTGCAGATCCTTCTTCGATCGTTTCAGTCTAAATGGGGTTGATGCCACTCTGACAGATCGTAATCTCTTGGCTAGGGTATGAAATCTTGTTGTACTGTCCGATACGGCGTGGAACGCCGACACCGTGTCAGTAGCAATGAAATAAGAAGGGTAAAAAGTATGATAATGACAGAATGTATCGACAGCCATGCCGCAAGTTGCAACATATATTGACAATGACGTGCTCGACCAGATTCAAGAGCCGAGAATACACAGAGACACGATCTAAGAATTTGATCCTCATCTCGGTCGACCCACCCTGACATCCTCAACGACTTGGGTACAATCTTCAAATCTCTAAGTTGTAGCAGCTAATTAATTTCCGTAAGGAATTGACCACTATTCTGAGTGACTTTATTCTTCTTGCTGAGATGGGTTCCCGAGGATGAGGCGGGGATGTATTTATAGTTCCAATGACCTCAACCACTTTTATCGGGCATAAATGCTTTCATTCACCATAGGTTTGAGAGCATGTGTGTTCGCAGAGCTTTGAAAGGCATTGACTACGCACTGTACTCTCAACGGATGTGTAATCAATAAGAGCTTGACAAGTTTAGTGGTCCTATAAGCTAGTTCTGAAGCATCCAGAGTCCTACGAATATCAATCACTGGATTCATAGCCGCAGTGAAGAGGTCATACTCGTTGTACATATAAGAACCATCTATTCCACTACATATCCCATGTCAACGAGAAGGATTTCTCATGAGTAAAGGAAACATTCGTTTTAGATAAGACAAGTATGTGGCTCATTCTCTACTCGATTTAATCCTCATTTTCGCGTCGAATCTTTCTTGATGAAATAACATATACCCAAAAACACATCCGATCAGAACCCAAAGTCAACGTGCAGTTAATGCAGCATATTGATTAGGATGCATAGAGAAGATGGGAACAAGTCAGAAATCGACAATAGGGAAGAGGTTGACAACAAGTGTGCGTGCAGGAAATCAGCTGCAAGAAGCCTCTCGTAATCCTTCCCGGTTCGCATTTGATTCTCGGCATCGGCTCAGCAGCTGATTCTGGTATGCCGTCCAGATATATCCCCTTGGGATGTTTTGACTAATGAGTTGTCCGACCACCAACTGGTCATGGATGATGCCGTAGAACGCCACCTTTGGAGAAAATGAAGTAGCTTTGTAGTGAGCGTAGAATACCCCTGAGGCGATAGACATTCATGCAATTCTTCCTCTATATATGTCCTTTTTAAAAAGTGGGGAAGTGATGTCGAACAACACTTCTCTCCTATTTCCATTCCTCCCCGTATTCTTGCTTTCTCTACATACATGGAAATCTCTGATTCTCTCACCTATGTCCCGTACAACTTTATTAAAAATTACATCTCGGACAATAATACATCTTGAAATATCCGCTGTTTAGATCATCAGATGAGTTTTCCATACATATCTCATATATCAGTATAAACCCAAACCCTCCCGGAAAAGCACCTGTTCCAATGATGACCAATCTTAAAGACAAAGAAAGTCATCGGTGTTCTGCCTTGCTACCAGAAGAAGAATTTCGGAAGCTTTGAGGATCTTACCAACCCGCGTATGAGTATCCACTCTCGAAGTTAAGAGTTTGTGATTAAAAGATCATTAACATCTTTCACATTTGATCTATATCGTGCAGTATTCAATCACCTAGCAAAAATACAAGCGAGATATGAATCACACCCCTCATCGTATCCCAAGTACTACATAGATATAAAAGACCCGTTCACTTTCTCAGCTTCTCTCTCCATTCGCAAGATCGCTCCTTCAAAAATGAAGTATTGGTGCTTGGTGCTCGCGAGCAGTGAAACCGGCATGGTCGGTCGCTTACGCAAAGTCATACATACCTAGGTGTTCATTCATCAAGGAGAGGACTTGTCAGCCCAACTCAGGAAATGGGAAGATGGGAGGGGGATAGCAAGGCCAAGTGCGTGACACCTACCTATGTTTCTGCAGCTGCTGAGAAATATGAACGGGAGATCGGAGAGATCTGTCGACAGCTACTCAGGAATCGACGGGAGGAAAGTTGTCTGGCGATGATGTCTATCTAGGATCGGCAGCAAATGTCCTTCCTTCCTTCCTTTTTTCCACTTCCGTCCATCTTAGCACGTCCATGATCTTGGTTATGGGTGGACTCTTCCAAGCCCTGACCATATCTCCTCCCCGCGATACTTCGGCACTCAAGTCAAGATCTGTCGCAACTTCACTGATCTCAGTCTTGTTTCGCTGGTAATATACCACCTTGTTACGAATCACACTTGTGGGATAATCAGTTCTGTCTCAGTCATGGCTGGGTTTGTACTACCAGTCAATATGTAATAATCGAACAACGACTACGGCTACGAGGACTCAGATCAAAAAAAAAAAAAGTCCAAACATCGCTTTCGTATCTTCACTCAACTATTTCCCCAGCTCACCGATCTCTCGTCTTCTTCTACCCATGCTACACATTCCTAGCTATTGGAGATTAGCGGCAGTCTGACATATCACCTGTCGAGGATCTGAGAGAAACAGAAGGTCAATGGAGAATGATTCGTCTCATTTGTCGTCTAGTATATTTCCATCAGTAAGCTTTACATAAACGCCTGTAATCCCACATCAATCTATCCCAAGGATCTAAAAAGCACGAAACATAAAATAATCGAGAAATCTAGTTCTCCTCCGGCCAAACATCATACCCAAAAGTGCCCTTCATATTAACAAATCGCGTCCACCTGCCCTCTGCCACCTTCTCCACCCTGTTAAACTCCTCGTCATTCAACTCCACCAGCACGGCGTTTGACTTGATCCGACTCTCATTACTACTTTTCGGCAAAACCGCATATCCCCTTCTCAATCCCCATGCAATAAGTACCTGTGCGAGACTAGCACCCTTACTCTCTGCAACCGCCAGTAGCTCTTTATTCGTAGACACTTTCTCGCCGGTGCCGGGAACTTGGTCTTGCGATCCAAGCGGCGAGTAAGCGACGGGGAGGATACTGTGGGAGAGACAGAATTTGATAAGATCGGTTTGTGGAAGGAAGGGGTGGATCTCGATTTGGTTTATGGCGGGAGGGATTTTGGCGAATGAGAGGATTTGAGAGATGCCTGCGGGGGTGAAGTTGGAGAGGCCGATAGAGCGGGCGAGTTTCTGGTTGTAGATAGACTCCATAGCGCGCCAGGTGGGTTCGGGGTTGGAGGTTAGGGTGTGGTTGATTATGTACTTGGAGGTGTTAGTCCGGGATTTTAGAACGTGTTTCTAAGAAGTGATATTGCGGATTCTTGACATCCAAGAACACAATTCAGGGATTGACAAGTAAGAGAGGAGAATTCTTACCTTCCCATCACCACCAATCTTCACAGTTCTATCCTCATTCTTCTCCGCCGCAATAGGCCAATGCACCAGAAACGAATCCACGTAATCCGTCTGCAACTTTGACAACGAATCCCTAATGCTCCACTCCACATCCTCCGGCTCGTGTAAATGATTCCACACCTTCGTCACTATGAAAATATCTTCTCGTTTTACTGATGGGTTCGCGGAGAGGAATTCTCGCAGTCCCGATCCAACTTCGGCTTCGTTTTGGTAAAACCAGGCGCAATCGATGTGGCGATAACCTGCATTCAGAGCGTGGAGGACTGCGGCGTGGGTTTCGCCTTTGGCGCCTTCGTTGGCAAACGTTCCGAATCCCAAGGCGGGCATTTTGACGCCATTGTTGAGAGTGAGGATGGGGCCGGTGACTGCTGGAGATGCCATGTTTGTTGGGATAATCAGAGTTTATATATTCGTATGTGGTGCTGTATGATTTGAAGTGGTTTCCTTTGTGGTTATTGCGGATGGAATTGGTTGAAGGGGGGAAAACTGTACAAAATGGAGGGGTATCACAGGCAATGTGGGGGTGGGTATAATCAGAAGTAATTGTGAATATGAATATGGCTTCAAAAGGATCTGTAGCTTGGTAAGTTGGATTATTTGCATGTGCATCCATGAGTGGTATATCAATCTTCTCCTCCTCAACACCTTGAAGTCTCTTGCCCGAGGTTTTCCTCATACTTTCCTCGCAACATCGACCTACCTGACAGTCCGTGGCTCAACAAGACATCGATGACGCTGATTGTATCCATTGTGATACAATAGAGTCTCCATATTCCATAATGAGCAGGATCATGTGGGTTCCATGATATGCGTGATTCGAGTCAGTTGCGTTGAATCAGCCGAAGAAACAGCCGGGCGAGAGAAGTGATATGTGAACACTCAACTCAACATCTGTGGTTGAAGAAAATAATCTCAGTTTCGGAAGTGGATACCATTAAGCGGGATGACGCACGGAATGCAAGGACCCCTGAATTGATGTGATGGTACGGTACGGTACGGTAGATAGCAGGGCTAGATAGCGAGCGCTAGACCTAAGATCCTTCTAGCGTCATATGGATCCACTCTACGAGTAGCAAGCAGTAGCGCTGGCTAATCACGTCAGTCTGCCGATGCCGATGCCGATGCCGATGCCGATACAAGCGAGCGAGCGAGAACGCAAGTGCGGCTCTTTCCTTTATCATTCTTGACTCAATACCGCACATCAAGCTTCCTCGCCAAATGCCAACAGCGCCACTCACACCATTATTGTCGGTCGAAGTACTTCTGAATATATTCTGATGGCTTCATAAAGCTTAAATATATCAAGGTCAAATCCAGAGCCAGTGGAGGAGGTATAGCAGGGAAAGGGTAAATGTCAACTGTGGTGTGGATCTCATGCCACTCCACTACCATGGACTACCGGCTTCTTTCACATGAAATACTTCTACTTGTACTTACTTACCTACTTACGAGTAGCTACTACGATATGGTCGCTCTCTCCTCGGTCAATCTACGGCCATAAGCTGTTTGGCAGTGGCTCCGAAACGTCATGCTGGATCCTCCATGGACAATCTTTGGATCCCTTCCCGCTTTAGGATGCGATATTGTTTTCCCATTCCATCTTCACAGCACGTTTGCTCCGTATCCTCGTTGTTCACCCCTCTACGAGTCTACCGAGTATCCACATCTATCTACAAAAAACTCACCCTGCTCACAAATGATAGAGATTTCAGCCTCCCGAGACCCGCTCAATGACCTTATCGACACCCACTTCAAAACTCTAAATCAGTGCCCGTTCACATCTGATTCGGGCTTGGTTCAGCCTCCCGCTTGGAAACTTGATCCGCTCTCAACATAGATCTTGTTCGTTGTCACGAGAAGACTGGATCTCAAGTTTCAACATCAGCTTCCCAGCATGGTGAGAGGCTGAGGTGGAACACATTCTTCGTACCAGTGCTGAAATGTCGGGAAGTATACGGGAAGAGCAGACAAGGTAAGCCCACCAGAGAAACAAACAACTTCACATGCAAGTGCGTGTATTCTGCGCTGGGAGATATTTACGGATCAACCCTTGCGGTGAAGTTTCTTTTTTCGTCTTTGAGATTCTCTAGTGTCGTTTCATTCAGATACTTGGTAGATATATACTTGAAGACCCGCCAGATATTCTTCTTCTCCATTATCCATCTCATCCTTACACCCTTTGCGACATCTCTACTTGAAGTATTTTGACTACTCAATTATTATCCACCCACCTACGCAACCAAACACATCCATCCAATATGCCTTCCTTCGATACTTCCGAGGCGAGACCTTCAACTCCCTCTGAGGCTCAACGTAACCGCCTTCAAAAGATAACTAGCAATGGAGGATCTCCAGCAAAATTTTCCTCTACCCTCAACATTCCAGGAGAAACCGGAAACGGCCATCCAAACAGCATTGAGGTCCCAGCATCAAGATCCTCCGTGGCTGAGAGTGAGGCTCTTATGCACTCTTTAAGTATAGCACCATCCCAAGTCGACCGTCGAAACTCCAGAAACAGTTTCGGAGCCTCTCTACCAATTCCTCGCTCTAAGCGTCAATCTCGTCTCTCCTCAGTAGCAACTCAAGATGGCAGACCAACCAGACCAGGAATGCCAACCATTCAACCTACACGGGATATCCTTTCCTCCCAAGTCCAAGACATGGCAGTGGCCAAGACAGCCGCCGCAAAAGACATGGCTTTCGCATTCGACATCGATGGTGTCCTCGTACACGGCGACCGCCTAATCCCCGAAGGTAAACGCGCTCTCGAGATCCTCAATGGCGACAATGAGCTCGGCATTAAGATCCCTCACATCTTTCTCACCAACGGATCCGGCAAGCCTGAAGCAGCACGCTGCGCTCAGCTTTCCAAAATCCTCCAGAACCCAGTTTCGACAGACCAATTTATCCAATCGCACACTCCTATGTCCGCATTGGCAGAATATTACGAGACTGTTCTCGTCGTTGGCGGTGAGAACTACCAGTGTCGCGAAGTAGCCAAACAATACGGCTTTAAGGACATCGTCGTACCCAACGACATCTACGCCTCTTACCCAACCATTGCCCCTCTCCGCGAACATTTTACTGAGGAGCAACGCTCCACCTCCACACCCCGCGATTTCTCGAAGGTGCAAATTAACGCCATTCTCGTTTTCTCGGATTCTCGCGACTACGCTACAGACTTGCAAATCATTATGGATCTCCTGCAATCCGATAATGGTGTCTTGGGAACCAAGTCGAAGAACCCCAATGAGCAGAGTATCCCAATCTACTTCTCTCAAGGCGATTTGCTCTGCCCGACTGAACACCCAATGCCAAGAATGAGTCAGGGTACTTTCCGTATTGCACTCGAGGCCATTTACAAGGCCATCACAGGCCATGAACTCGAGCGAGTCGTATACGGAAAGCCCGAACTCGCAACATACAAATACGCTGATGAGATCATGACCTCGTGGATGGATACTATTCATGGTGAAGAGAGACTCCCAAAGAACATCTACATGATTGGTGACAATCCCCAGTCCGACATCATCGGTGGTAACATGTACGGGTGGAAGACTTGCCTGGTCCGCACTGGTGTATTCCAGGGAGGAGAGAATGACGAGTCCAACCCTGCCAACTTCGGTGTTTTCGCCAATGTTCTTGACGCTGTAAAGACTGCGGTTAGGAATGAGTTGGGAATGGACTTCAAGTTTGAGTGGAACGATAGCTTGAACCCTGTTACCGCGGATCATTCGATTTCTGCTATCGAGTAGATTCCTACTATTGAGTAGCGAGTTGCTTTGTTGCTGTGAATGCATAGCTTGGATTCAGATGCATTTAACGATGGAGTTTCATAGACTGCTTGGAATGTCTGGGCTTTTCTTTACTGCTGGGATTTGTTTTCTTTGCTTGGTACTTACCATTTGGCGTTAAATATAGCTATTCCATCAGCCCTCGAGCTCGATGATGATCTCCTTATATAGTGCGGAATTTTTATCATGTGAATTAAATCATTCTCAAATGGTCACCCGACTTCCCAAAAAGTGCACATTCGCAAAACCCTTCTTACTTATTCTCTCGAACGTAACTATCCCCTTCTACAAGCTTTATGATAGTTTGGCTTCGACCTCGTCAAAGCAATCTGTGATTAATCTGCCTGCCCAAAGTGGGGTGGGGTGGGTTCAAGCAACAAGAACACTCTTGCGCCCGATGCATCACAGAAATAGACTCGACGCTACTACCTGATTTATTCCGTCCACTCAATCCAGTGTCCATACTCCCTATCAAGATGGAGCATCTCTTTTTCCTTTTCGCATCAAGAAATGAGGTACGGTCCATCTATCTTTCTTCTCCCTCGTAGAAGATGCCAAGACGCTAGATATGAGCTAGCTTGATTTGGTTTGACAACTTCGAGCTTCATCTCTTGAAGTCTTATTCTCACCCCAGCCGTCTTTCATTATCCTGCGGCCAGAGCAGCTGCCCCGTCTACGTAGCCTCAAACTTGTCTCACTGATGAGTACGTGTGGTGGAAGGTAGGTAGATTTGACTCGTAGCTATCATATTACTTGAATCAAATCGAGCATTACAGCACAGGCTTGCTCATATGGCGAATATGGCGAATCCGTGGAGGAGCGGTGGGGATGGGGAGGTGGTGGGATCGGGATCGGGATCGGGATCTGGGTTAGATGTTAAGTATGCATGATGATTTCTTTGGTTGTGTTCGGGTGCTAGAAGAGGATGTCTTTGCTTTCTTGATTGGTTCCGCGGATTGTTGTTATTGCTTCCTCATTCTCTCCATTCGATTTCCTCTCCAGCATCTTTGTCGTTTAAAGTCAAATTCCCAGCACAGAGAAGCCATGAAGATACAGGTGCACGTATTGTACGATTTTCCACTGAACACATGCCTCCTTTTTCCATCTCACCAATCATAGCGTACTTTTAATCATAGGAAGAAGGAGTAATGAACGAAGCTAATACACCCATTCTAGTCCAATGAAACTATTCGATGTTGCGAAACATCAAGGGAGGGTCCTGTATTGTGCGGCGCCTATGGTGCGATATAGTAAGGTCAGTCTATCTTTTTACTCTATTGTCTTTGCTATTGCTCCTTTTGCGTCTTGTGAAGTTTGGAAACTGTGTTTTTGGGTCTTCGATATGAAGCCTCTCGCATATGTTTATCTTTTACTTGGCTTTTGGCTGGTGGCTCGAAATTGTATTCGGCTTTTTTTCTCCAACTCTTTCTTGGGGCATGATCATCTGAGACATGCCTACCCGAGCTACTGCTTGGAGTAGCTGGAAATTGAAGTAGCTGGAAATTGAAGTACTCGGAAGCTTTATGTGATGGACGGAGAATGGGAATTCTTGCTGTCAAGTTACGGATTTGGATAGATTCACATATTCGGGTTTGATTGCGAGTATGCGAGATGGCATAGCTAACTTGTGGTTCTAGCTAGCTTTCAGACAGACGGTTGCAAATTATGGTGTTGATTTGACGTGGACGCCTATGGTGAGTTGTTCTCTCTCGTCATTTCCGCTCCCTCATCGCACTGGAAAGAAAGAACACCTATGCAAGTCAATTAGGACATTATTTGGAATTTCTCTCGTGGAGAAATTTTGAGGAAAGAGAAAGAACGAAGCTGCGGAAGGGACTACGGCAAACACAGATTGTGCCACGTTTCTGTGGTATGACTGACGAGTCCTCAGATTCTGGCCAAAGAGTTCAATCGTAGTATTCTGGCGCGGGATAGTGGTTAGTCTTATCTCTTCTTCGCTGTTTGTTGCCGAGTCTTAAATCATCTGATCTTGGATCCCAATCGAGTTCTTGATATCATCACTCTTCTATTAATGTTCTGAATCAACAACGATTCACATTCTCCAAGTTTGGCCCCGCTCAAACATTACCCCCTTTCTCATCCAAAAACTTCGTCTCGGATCATTCCCCTCCACGAAACCAAGCTGTCTATACACTCTCAACTAACCCACCCCCACATATTTCACAACCTCCCCCTCACCAACCCCAACAATCGTCCAACTCGGCGTCAACTCCCCCCTCGAAATATCCCGCACAACCACCCTCCTCGCCCCCTTCACCAACGGCATCGACATCAACTGCGGATGTCCACAATCATGGGCCTGCGCCGACCTCCTCGGCGCCGCATTAATGTCACACCCCACACTCGTCTCCTCCATGATCGCCTCCGCCAAATCAACTCTCCAAACCCTCTCCCTCACCTCCTCCTCCATCTCCTCCGACAAAGAGAGCGAGAGATACAAGACCGTCTCGGTGAAGATACGCATCCATAAAGATCTTCGAAAGACGTTGGATTTCGTGAGACAGGTGGAGAATGCAGGTGTGGATTTCATCACGGTGCATGGTAGGATGAGGAGTACGCGGAGTAGTGAACCAGTGAATTTAGACGCTATCAAATTGGTCAAAGAGCACGCCAGAGTGCCGATTGTAGCTAACGGAGATGTTTTCTCGCGCGCGGACGTTGAGAGGATTGTTAGTGAGACGGGCGTAGATGGGGTTATGAGCGCGAGGGGATTGTTGGAAGAGCCTGGATTGTTCGCGAGATCTCCCACGCTCACAACTTCGAAAAACCATTCAGCAGCCGTTGGTGAGGGAAGCGATGACGACCAAAGCCAGGAAAACAGGTGGGAAGTCCTAGAGACTTTCCTCAATAACGTCATACGTGCTCCTATACCGTTCAAGCTTGTCGTTCATCATATCAGCGAGATGGTGGGGAGTGACAGGGTGCAGACTGGACGAGGTTTGATAGGAACGCTGTTTACGAAGGAGGAACGAGCGGCGTTGATGGAGTGTAAGAGTTTTCTTGAGGTGTTGGATTTGGTGGATGGGGTTAAAGAGGTTAGGAGGTTTTGAGTAGGAGGGCGGGGGAGAGGCTGGTTGATAGAGGCTGAGAATCCTAGATCATAGACCCAGATTGTACATTGGGAGTGGAAAACCCTCAAATCAGCTATGGAATTTTTGTTCGTGGAGGGGTAGCCCACTTGCGAGTCTAAAATTTCTCCGGCGCGTTATTGAAAGTATATCAATTCAAAACTCATCCATACTACCTCTTCGGTCGACTCCATCACTCACCCCAGTCGCCTCACGTGTATCCCATGTATTTCGATACCCTAGATTCTCAGTTTCCTATATAAACAGACGCTCAAACCGCCTACACATCCAATCACGGATATCGTGCTACTCAGGCGGCTGGCTGATGGAACCCCGTTCGCTGTAAACCAAAGATCTGTTTTCTCTCAAGATCTGTTTCGTGGGGCTTAGCAGTCTCCCAGTAGGAGCAAGTAAGAAGACTCAGATCTTCGAGAGAATCTGAGTGTAGGGAAGTACTTAAAATAGATTGGAAGTTCATATCACTGCTGTTGAAAAACACACAGTTGTCAAGAGTCTAGTAGAAGTCTTGTATTAGCATTCATGTTAATAAGCTCCAAATTTACAGGCTGTAGATACAGATGTAGATATCAAGATCGAGCGGAGATACCTGAATACTGAACTTCAGCACTTTCCAAACTCAGTATACATTTATATCTCATACTTGATACAGACTCCAGGATCTCCTTTTCGTGGTCTCAAAGGCTGCGGACGTCTGAATATCCATTCTTTTTCTGTGGGTTGGACATGTAAGTATCATATGTGATCAAACTGACGATGTTAAAGTGTTTTTATACAAACAGCGAGGGCTGAGATGATACGTCCTAGATAATATACCAGCTTCGTTGGATATTCTAAGGCTTCGAAAAGGGACGGTGAGTGGGAAATGAGATCGTGAGATATGTGGAGAGTGTATGAATAAGACTTGTGGGAAGGCGAACGGGGGTTCTCGAAACTGTATGGGATTTACTATTCGTTACAAATCAAAACAAGACTCGTGTATACAGGCAAGCAGACAGATAGCTAGAAAGGGTCTGCGCCTCTGAAGCTGCCCTTAAAAGGCTCTAGCTAAGCTCTTCCAACGACCAACATGAGTCTCGAGTGGATTTCTTTCTCAGAGAAGCAACTATATTTTCTGGCATTGTTTCACGATCACCACCTCGGCATCTAGTCTATAAAATTCGACCGGCTCTTGAGAGTTTTTAGCTCTGCGATCCAAACGCCAGTCAGATCTTGCCAGCCAGAAGAGCTAACCAGCACATCGCATCCAACATATTTCGGAGCTCAATAGATGTGCCAGCTTGATATGCCATGCTACTTTAGGCGGAGAACAGCGTTTCTGGTTCTGTTATTACCTTCTGTCCACGGTTTTTTAAGGAGAGAAGAGGGTTAGAAGTCTATGAGTTGTGGTTTTTGGCTTTCATTGTTTGGTTTCTATCAATTATAGAGTGATTGTCGCTTTAAAGATTTTGCTTTAATATCTTAGGACGTCTGCGTGGGTGGGTGGATGAGAAGTGTGAAGAAGTAGATTCGAGATGATATTGCGTTCTGCAACTTGACTCAGACACCGTGATATTTCAATTGCACTAGCGCAGAATTGAAAGTCACAAGCGACAAGCGGCAGAGATCAACTTATTTTGATAGACGTTTTCTTCCGATAATTTTGAAAGTGGAGAGTGATATTACACCATCGAAGCCAAGGCAAAGATAGCCCCTTAAACGGGGTTTTGATAGCGACTTCTCATAAAGTGAAAGTCATATATCTTGTTAGTTTAGAGGCTTTAACGAAGCAGCTCGTTTGCTCGTGAGTCGTGGCGAGTTACTTGTTGACTATTCCGTAGATTTGATTTGTCAATAAGTGCTCTTTATGATCTAGAGAGTATTAAGGCTAATCTAAAGCAAGCGTACAAGATCATATCATCTTCCTACTCCATCGTATCGTCCGATGGGCTATAAGATCCTAAGATACAGTTACTTTCAGCTCGATTAATCAAGTGAGCATTTTCGACTCAGGAACATGCATAGTGTGCCGGAGGGAAGGTGAGTGGACGCGAGACTCAGAAATTTGCTCGATTCGCAAGACACAAACTGGGAGCTTCTGTCTCAACGCGACAACACAAGTTCAGATACATACACCATATGAAAAGCATTATTCACGCATCAACTGTAAAGTCTATCTATTTCGCACCTTCTGAGCCCGCGTTCTCGTATTAATACAACTCCTCCAGATCACTAACCTCGTACCTTGAAGAAAAGGTGTCGGTGCAGTACCTCTTGAGAAGCGTAGTTATATTATAGAGAAGGTTTAGAAACCTCAGAAGAAAGCTATGGAAGTAGAGGTCTATGCGCAACTAGCCACTGGAGGTCCAGTGACATCACACTTGATCACCTAGTTTACACGCTGGATTGGCACGCTATCCATATAAAGAGCTGAGTCTTATCACAGCCTCTCTCCTTCTTCCACAAACAGCCTTCCACATCCTGAAACTGGCGATGAGATACTTCGTAGATTTTACTGTAAATAATCTCCTAAAAACTAAGCGACGTATATTGAAGCCAGTTGAAGGACAAGAGCGTGCTACATTAACCGCTAGTGCGGCTCCGCTTATTACTAAGAGTGAGAATCAACCCGAGGGTGCGAGGCAAGTAGAGCTGATGTCGACAGCCGAAGATCCAAGATCATCGCGTGCTTAGTCTCACAGGCAACCCATGGATTTCGTACGCAGAAGCAGTTGGGAGGAGGTTGACAGTACGACACTGTATGCTCGAGAAGGATATTCCAGTCGGCAAAGAAAGAATTGAATGGCAATGCGTAAGCATACAACTTCAAGAAATATTCGTAAACTGGCCCCATCTAGCGCTGCGGCAAGGTTATTAAGGAAGACTTCGTAGAGCTCCAACCTGGAGGAATCGCCCGCTATAGAGACAGCATCCGTCAACAATCTTCGACTGTCGATGCCGAATCGAAACGAGGTCCAATTCCAGCAAACTTAAACCCTGGGGAAGTGGGAGGTTCCCACATCCATGAATAATTGGACATTCAAAATTGTCAAAACGGTTAGCCGGAAAACCGGTCAAGAAAATACAAGCTCTGCTGATTCACTTCCATTCACGAGAAGCCATCCAATTCTAACGATCAAAATGGCAACCTTGACACAGCAAGTGCACGTATTGCACCAACAGAGAAATTGTTTCTGCTGCTTTGTAACGCTAAAGGCCGGCATGGTAGACTCCTAGTACAACTGGACATGGCTACCTTGCAAGCTATGACAGATCAGATGCTCTTTGAAGCTCTCCGGAGGAACTTTCGGTCTACGAGAGGGAAGTGGACTTCGGTATTCTCCATCAGAGCACTCATCCGAATAAATTTCGTGCGATTTCGAGCTATGTAGCCTCGAGCAAGTTGATGTACGAAAACTAGACGACTTGCCAGCTCCCAAAAACACGGATTATACATACGCACCAGCGCCGCCGGACTTGATGCCGCCTATCGGTTACGATTTTATGCTGCATCTTTTCGATCATCTCGAACATATAGCGACTGAAATAAATTGTATCTCTCGCCTCCTAAGAAGCTCAGAGAGCAACTTGAATGCTGTTCAAATAGTAGTGCAAACTCGGGATGGGGGCTTCAATTTGTCTAAGGCCTGACCACAAGAAGATTTGGATCATTGTTTTCATCATATCTGGGTTGGGAAGTGGTCTTGCGGCTATCCTGGCCATGCTTAGGAAAAGTTTGCAGGATGCGTTTGCCATATCTGTGTACATGGGGACTAAGGCTACTGTCAGTATTTGTTTTGTGAAGGCTCACTTGGTGTAGCTCATTGATTTGCAGTGGCAGTATTTCCCGATTTATTAACTATGGACGGAAGTGAGAATTGAACACACGTGGAAGACGCGTGAATAACGCTGTTATTCAAAGCACCAGTACTATGCCTCTGTAGACCTACGGGTCGGAAACGTATAATAGCAAAGACTTATATTCTTCTCGAGGACCGTGGTCCTCGAGTACTAACTACTAACTAGCTATACTGACTAATAGAGGCTTAGCCCGTGGGTAGTCACCTAACATCTCCCCCGGCCCAACAGAGAAAGTCCCCTACTATGAAAATTATAAGCGATAGTATTAAGATATCTTCTTCTTAGTAGGCTTAGTAGGAGTAGTATCCTTAATAATACTATACTTTTAGCCCGCTTAGGTATATACTTAACCTTTATAGACCACCTTACTTACGATATCTGAGATAATATCCTTATACTTCTCGTGTCTCTTAACTTCCTATAACTTTAATATTTCCTTATAAAACTTTTTATTAGCCTAGCTACCTCCTAGTAGGTCGATTAGTAGCTATCGTTTGCCCGTAGGTAGGAATTAGCTACTCTTAGTATTATTACTAGGTTTTATAACGCTTAGATCCTCCTTATCTTCCTTTTCCTCCTTTACTATAGGTAAAGAAGTAGTATTATAATAGTTTCCGCAGCTATAGATACTCTTATAGCGTTTTAATAAACTAGCGTCTGCGGAGTTATTAGGGGCCCTCTTATTTAGAGTAGAAGAGTTATTTATATTATATACCTTAAGAGCTAAGAATAGTAGTTAATAGGTAGCGGTTTCGTTATAGGCGTAAGGTTTTAGGTATCGCGAGAGCTAGGTAATAAGAATAAACTACGTTAAGTCTATTAGGGGAACTTATATAGTAGGTTCTAAAGATATGCGTAATACCTAGAGAGGTTAAGTATTATATATATCGAAAGTGACGATCGGGTCGACGTTAGCTGCGATAACGCTACGTTAATCGTTAGAGTATATAGTTTAGAGTAGGGCTTCGAGGATAAGATCTATAGCTAGGATACTATCTAGGCGGTTAGCGATTACGGATCTAGCGTAGTAGATACCTAAGAAGTTATTAGCTAGCTTTATCCTAAAGGCTATACCTAGCTTTTTAAAGGAGTTAAGGAAATCCTTTAGTAATTGCGAACCCGTAGCCGTATTCTAGTTCGCTATACTATTCAGTAATCCCTCGATATCTATTATCAGATTATTATAGTCCTTTATATCAGTAGAAATATATATATCCAAAGCCTAGTAGCTATTATAATATATACTTAACGATACTATAGTATAAGCGATAAGTTCAAAGTCAGGTCTATTAGGTAGATATCCGCGGGTTAGGTAATTACTTAAGATACGCTCTAATATAGCCCTAGGAACTATTTCCTTCCTCTTACTATTATTAATATATATAACTAAAGGTCGAATCTTCACTAAGGCCTAGTTAAACTTGCTTATAGTACTAGGCGGTTAGAATTAGGAGAGCTATATAAGTAAGACTTAGGCGGATTATAGTCTATATCTTTCGATTTCTATAGGTTCGTCTAGTATAAGTAATAGGTTATCGTGAGCTTTCCTAGTAATATCTATAAAATACTAATAGAAATTCTTCTAGCGGACGTCCGATACTTTACTTACGTTATAGCTCTTATTCCTATAGATATAAAGTAAGCTTAGATTCCTAATAGTTACGAAGATTATAGCTAGTCTCTTATCTAAGATAAAGACTCCGTTATAAGGGTAGTCTTTATAAGCGCCTCTGGGATATACTAGTATACTAATCTAGGGTCGATCAGTATATAGCTTACTATCTAGTGCAAAATCCGTAGGAAAGTTATCGTTTAAGTTATTAGGAGTAAAATCTAGTAAATAGGCGACTAAGTAGCTATCGTCTAATTAGACGTATATAGGAAGCCGGGTATCCTTAGTAGTATCGTAGTATAAGTATATCTTTATATCGCTAGCGCCGGCATCAGAGGGTCTCTTTAATATTAGGGAGTAGTAGAGGGTTATAGCTACTCGGGATTAGTCATCTATTTGGAAATACCTAGAGTTATAGTATACTATCCCCGGCTAATTAATAATTCTAAGGTCAGTATACTCGTACTTATCTTCTTCCGCCTAGTACCTCCTATCCTCTCTAGGCAGGAAATCGTATAGTAGAGGAGGATTGCCGAAAGTATTAGAGATATATCTGCTCGCGTTCTAGTTATATTTAGTAAAGGCTTCGGGTTCGTTTATAGATAAGTTCTTATATATTTAGTATAAGGGTAGCTATTCCTAGGTTACTATAAGGTTATAAGCCGGGATTAGTTCTTTCCCTTTAAGTTCAGCTTTAGGGTCTAGCTAAGCTAAGGTATAAGCCGTAGCGACTTTCTGCGATAGTAGTATAATAACTATAGTTATTAGGTAGAGTTATAGCTTAAGCGAGGCGTGATATAAAGTTCTATCCTTCCTTTCCTTAGGTAGATACGAGGTCTTAGGTAAGTAATAAAGCGTATAGAAAGATTTAGTCTATTTATTTACTTAAAAATAGTTAGCGATATAAGTCGCTAGGGCTTAGTATTAATTAAGGCCCGCACGTGATCGGCGAGAGCCTAGGTTTTCCTCGAATTTTCGGACTATATTAAGTATATCTTCCCTTAAGATATTTCCGAGTTACTATACTCTATCGGCGTACCTTAGGTAACAATAGAAGTAGAAGGGTTACTTAGTTCTATACTCTTACTAGCTTCTTATCTCTTTCTTTTTAATCTTCTCGATTATGAATTTTTCGAGGCTATCTTATATTAAAAGGCCGGGTTCCGGGATTTTCCTATTATAAGAGTCCTAGATAACTTCTTAAAGATAGTCTACTATAATAACTAAGTGGATAAGTAGCTAGTCTAGTAAATCGATTTCGTAGCTTAGTCTTGAGATCTTCCTTTTAATAGCGTAAGAGCTTATCTTTATAAATAAGAGTTTTATATAGTTATCTAGAAGGTAGTATCTGTTTCTTACCTCTTTTGCGAGCTTAAGATAAACTTAGTTAGTCCTTAGAATAAGGTCTAAAGGTCGCCTTTTCTTATCGTAAGTAAGCTTTATCCTAGCTTAAGCTAGAGCGATAGCGTCTCTTACTTCTTCGAATAGCGTAAAATATTAAGCTATAAGCTCTTTCGCTCCCTTATTAATTAGGTCTTATACTATAGCCTAATACTCCTCTTCTAGAATAGATCTAAGTAGCTTACTATAACGAAGTTCGTAGGGTAAGAAACCTATTAAGATATTTATTACTAAGTTTAAGGCTAGAGTTACTATAAGTAGTAGAGTTTCCTAGTTACTCTAGTTAAAGGTACTATTAATAGCGTATCTTAACGCGTATATAACTATTTAGTTAGAACGTTCGGATTAGCTATTAGCTTTAGTATTATACGCGGTTATAAAGGCTAGCTATATCTTAGCTAAGGAGTAGAGTTCCCCCTAGAAAGCCGAAATAAACTTCAGATCGCGATCGGAAATAAATTTATCTAGTAGGCCTATCTATAAGTATAACTACTTAAAGAAGGAGTTTACCTATTAGGATATAGACTAGTTATCCTTACTTATAATAATATCGATCTACTTTATTAATTAGTCTATAAGTATATATATAGTATTATATCCTTCTATAGATTCAGAGAGAGAGGTTACGAAGTCGAGGCATATAGTAGATAATAGCCTTTAGGGCGGGGGTATAAGTATTAGCTAGCCTTATACCGCTTAGGTATCTAGCCTAGCTATCTAGTATATTAGGTATATACGAACGTACTTCTTTATTATCCTCTATAGTTTAGGGATAAAAGTATACCGCTTTAGGTATTCGTAGGTTCTCTTCGATCTAATATAAGCGCGATAATCATAAGCTATCTCGAGTACCTTTTAGTAGTACTTTATAGGTATATATAAGCGTTCGGCTATATCGGAATCCCGGAACTAAAGAAGCTTTATTTTTAGGTCGAGCCGGAAGTTCTCGAAAGTCGTATATAGTTCGTCTGCTAGGGAATTCTTTAGCCTCCCTAGTATAGCTATATATACTATAGAGAAGGTTTTATCCCGAGGGAGCTCGCGGGCTAGCTATATTACGAAAGCTTTACTAAAATATATAGCTATTACTATTAGCGTAGATAAGTTATCTTCAGAGTCTAAGATAGTTATAAGGTAGCTAAAAACCGTTATAGCTATCTTATCTTCGCTACTTATATAGTATATCGTCTAGTCTACTAGTTTCCTAAGTAAGCGAGATAGCGTATCCGCGTTTTAATAATCCTTCCTTACTTTATAATAGATTATTATATAAGGAGCTTACTTAGATAGGAATATTCTCTAATTCGCGAGCCGAGTACTATTTCTATTAATAGCCTTAGTCGGGTCAACTGAACTAAGTACTGCCGAGTAATCTATAATAACTATAAATAGACTCCGGTCGAGGTACTAAGGCAGTTTCTAGATAGCCTAAACTAGAGCTACTATTTTAAGCTCTATAGGCTAGTAGTTATATTCGGCAGGAGTAAGGGCCTTAGATAAGTATAATATCGGCCGCTCAACTCTAGAATCGTCTAGTTAATAAAGGGCTGCCTTAAACCTAAACTCCTTACTACTATTTATATATAAAATAAAGGGCTTATTATAGTCTAGGAATACTAATATTAGGGCGTTATAGAGAAGGTCTTTAAGCTCGTTCTGAGAATAGACGCACTTATCTAGGAAGTCTTTATTTAGTCGACTATTATACTTATCTTAGATAAGTACGGTTTTCTGCCTTAATAATAGAAGAGGGTCGATCGACTAGAGTAAGGTAGCTTAAGTAAAGTTCGCTTGCTTCTTTCTTATAGTAAGTATATATCGAAAACCTATAGTCTTTAAATTAATCAGAGGAGTAGTAATAGCTACGTAGTGAGGAACTAAGTTTCGATAATAGCTAAAGAATCCTAAAGCAGTTTCGAGCTGGGCTAAGTTCGAAGGGAATTCCTATACTCTAATAGCTTTAACCTTTTCCTTTAGCGTGCTCAGGCCTAGCCGAGAGATATAATAGCTAAGAGCTTAGATACTAGGCTAAGCGAAGAAGCACTTAGATAGAGATAGAGTAACTTTTGATTTCTCGAGTAAAGTAAGAGCTATATCTAAGTAATATAGATAATTAGTAGGGTTTCTAGAGAAGACGATTATATTATCGATATAGACTAGAATAAACTCTTAAAAGTATTAGCTGAATAGACGTTCTATCTGGTATCAGAAAAAACTAAGGGTTATAGCTAGGCTTATCGTAGCGACTATAAGTTATTCGTAGCCTCTATAAGCGGTAACTATAGCTACTTTCTATTTATCTTCTGGATTCAGCTTCTACTAGAAAAATAACTTAGTTAAATCTATACTTAAGTATATTATAGCTCCTCTTAGTGCTAATAATATTATATCTTGCTTAAGTAGTAAGTAACTGTCGAGCTTAAGCTTAGTATTAATACGCTTCAGATTAATAACTACCCGGGGTTTCTTATTTCTATATACTAAGAAAGCTAGTAAGGCTACTAGAGATAGTTAGCTAAGAGGTACCGGTTCGAGGGAACTATCTTTAACTATTAGGTCGAGGATAGAATCTATTACTTCTCGGTCCTTCTTTAATTAAGAGTATAGTATTTAGCGTAAGTTATCTAAGTTAGCGTTTTCCTTAAATATTATAAGTATTATAATACTATCGTTAAATAAGCCTAGATCTAAGCGGAATAAGAATACGTAGGAATTCACGATTAATTATACTTAAGCTTAGTATTCAGGCCTAAGATAATCTGAAATATTTACTTAAATATTTAGGTTATCTTTAGGAGGAGAGACTAGGAAAGGAAAGCTATCTAGGTAGCGCGGGTCCTCTTTTCTCTCTTTACTATTAAATACGTCTATTATATTAAAGAGAACCTCCTCGTTTTTAAGAGTAGAGGAGTATAGTTTGAGAATTCCTAGTACTATATTCTTAGGTATATAGATAGGATACTCGCTGAAGTTCGCGAAAGGTATTAGCTTAGGGATATTATCTATAATTCCGTTTACTAGAGACCCGAACTTTATTAATAATAAGTCTACTTAAGTAAAGGGTCTAAGAAGATACCTATGCTCTAGAGGTAGTAGACCTCGATAGTGCATAGGAATATTTAGTCCTTAACTAGGGAGAATTACTACTAAAGAATTTAAGTATACTTAGGCTCGTCAGGGTCGTATCGCTTATTTAACTGAATTCAGAGCGATACTTTAGCTATCTAAGCTAACTAAGCGGTCTATATTACTATATATTCCCTAAATAAAGTTTAACTTATTCGCTCTTAGCTAGTCTCTACTTATAAGTAGCTTATATAAGAGCTTCTCGACTAGGTACGTTCTGCATAATAAGAAGCTGATTTCCTGGCCCGATATAGTAGAGCAGGTTATAGGTAGATCTACGTAATATTAAGAGATAGAGCCGGGACTTATACTAGTTAGTCTTACTGAAATTAGAGTAATATACATCTCGAGCTTAAGGAAGTACTTAAGTATATAATTCTTCTTAGCTAGGTAAATAGAGGAGCTAGTATTAGGGCAAAATAGCTCCTAATACCGGTCCGGCGTAAGTAGGAATACCCGGGATAGTATTTCAAATTCTTCCTCTATTTCGTTCACTAAGACTAATATCCTCTTAATTACCCTTAGGAGTTTAGTTTTAGGAATAGCTAAGGAGAAATACGATATTAGAGTAAGTAGGGTACGTTCGTTATAGTCTAACTATATTACTAAGCTTAGTTTAAGTAAGGGCAGATCCTCAGGTATAGACTCTACGTAAGGCGAGTAATAATTAACTATTACTCTAGTATCTAAGTCTCGGTCGTCTTCGTAATAAGGATATATATAAGTAATACTAGTATTTCGTAGGGCTTCTAGGTCTTATAAGACTTAGAATAATACTATCTTTTTTAGTTTTAGAGTTTATTATAAAAGTAGCGAAAGTAAATTTGAATTAATACTAGGGCGGTAAGGATACTAGGTAAGCGGTATACCCCCCTTTAAGCGCTACCTTTAGAGTTTTCCTTATCCTCTAGGAAATCCTCCTCCGAAACCTACTATACCTCGTATTCCTCCCGAGGGACTATAATATAATTATCGTCTTTATACCCTTAGGCTTCTATAATAAATACTTTTATCTGCTTTAAAAGTAGTTATGCATTTAGATAATAGAAGTTATCGAAGTGCTCCTAAGACCTATAGTATCTATAAGTATATTTCTGAGTAGTACCCTCAGGTTTAGCCGGGTTTAGGGCAGGTAATCTCCTTACTAAAGGCATTATAGTTATAGTAGGAATCGTAGCTATAGGGATATTAGAGAAGTCTCTTGCTAATTTAGATAGTACTATATAATATATAATATCTTCTTAGTTACCCTAATTCTAGGTTCTAGCTCTGAAATTACTGAAATTACTAGGATAAGATAGTCTATTTATCGAGGCTTTTAGCTCCTTTATCTAGTAGCGTTACTTATCTAATTAGTCTTAGACCTGTAAATACGCTACTTAAGCCTAAGGCTCAGCTATATATTATGAGGGTTAAGCCCCTGGGTTATAGTGCTGGTATTACCAGCACGACTCGCTGACTAAGGCTCGGTTGAGCCTTAGCACTACGCACTTTTCCTCGCGGCTTCCGGTTAGATTCTTACTCTCTCCTTATCGAACTTATTAAATACTACTATAAACCCTCGTATATATATTATTCACTTATAATATTAAGTTCGATCAAAACAATAGAGTTAAATACTCCCGACTAATCTACGCCGGAGGGCGCTATAATACTAGCGCTAACTACTAACTTATAAGCGGAACGTATAATAACTTAAGCGGAACTAGTATAAGCTATAAACGAGATATACTAGCGCTAATAACTAATAGAGACCGAACTAGCCCTAGCGCGGTCCGCTTAATAAGAAGCGGAGAGATATTAGCGATAGAGCTAATAAGAGCCCGAACGATAGTAATAAAGATATACGACTAACTCGCTAATAAAAGCTCTAATCGAGTTAATTACGTTAATACCTCGCTCTAACCTTAATAAAGAAGGGTTAGCTCTTATAAGTTAGAAGTTATTATCCTAAGATAATAAGGCAGATATCTTCCGGGATTACTTACTTAGGATTAGGAGCTCTTACTAAGTTCGCTCCGCGTTAAAACTAACGCTTTCCGCTAACTATTACTAAGATACTATTTACGATACTCTTCCCTCTCGAGAACGAATTCGAATACGGTATTTTTAGGAGAAGGAAGACGTAATAAAGGGCAAGGCCCCCGAGTGCTTCTTCACGCGACTCGAGGAGGTCTTCGCGGATAGTAACGAATAAGCTAAAGTACTAGAATAACTATCGAATCTTAAATACTCTATAGGATAACCTTAGCACGAATACTAGCTAGAATTCGATAGACTCCTACTTAGTTTAAGTAAGGAAAGCTAAGAGGATAATATAAAGATTAGTTATCTAAAGAATACCTTCTTAAACCTTATCCGAATATATATAGCCTCTATAGCTAAGATAATAGACTACTACGAGTTCTCAAGGGAGGTAGAATATATTATTATAAACCTCGAAGAGATAGACTAATTTAAATTAGCTAATAAGAGATAAAGAGAGAGGAATAAGGAGTCCGGAATAAACGTAATAATTAGCTTACGTATAGCAGGTTCTTCCTTAGCACCTAGAGTAGACGCTAATAGAGATACTATAATAGCCTCGACGTTTATTAAAGGAAGCCGCCCGGATAGTAAAAGATATCATAAGAATACAGGAGGTAAATAGAAAGCTAAATAGGTTAACGAAGCGGAAAGAGAACGTCGCTATAAGAAGAGACTCTATTACTAATATAGAATAGCCGGATATCGTATCCGCGATTATACTTATAGCGTAGCTATAAAGCCTACGACTATTAGCTTAGTTAAGTCAGGCCTACTACTAGAGGACGATAATACTAATAGGGATTCTGATAAAGAAGTATTAAGAAAAGACTAGCTCTCGCTCGAAATCAGGAGACGAGAGAGGAAGGAGTATTAGTAGAAGGATAGAGTGAATTTAAGAAAGTTATAAACGGAAACCTTATATATATAGACGTAGTCCTTCAAAATACTTTCGGAATATTTACGCTTATTAATAAAAGCTACTAATACTATACTATAATTAATAAAGACCTAGTGAATAGTCTTAGTCTCCCTTATATTAGTAATAAGACCTATAAAGTAAAAGGCGTATCTAAATCACTAAGAGATACGAAAATAGAAGGGGTTATATCTTTCTAAATAGATATTATAAGATATACTTAATCGGTCTACGCTTATATTATCGCTAACTTATCCTTCCCGATTATACTAGAGAATCCTTAGAAAGCGAATAATAAAGTATAGATTACGCTAGAGAAGTATTAGTTCTACTATAGCGTAGTATAATAATAGATATTAGAAGGGCGTAACTATAAGAGCTACGAAGACTCGGGGCACCGGTATATACTAGGCTCTAACCTATTAATAATAGTAGCTATAGTATTACTAGATAATATTAAAAAGGTAATATCGAAAAAGGTAGAGTTAATAATAAAGGAACTTAAAAGGATACTTCTATCGGAGCTTAAGGATATAGCTCTGCTATTTTCCTAGCGGGAAGCGAATAAGCTAGTACCTTATCGCTTAGGAATTAACTACTAGATTAGTATCCGCGATTAACTAGACGGATCCCGGCTAGTCTTACTATAAGGGCTACTATATAGTATATCGAAAGACGAACTACTAGTACTAAGGAAATCGCTAAATAACTTATTAGAAAAAGGATATATTCGAGAGAGTATATTAGAGGCTTTAGTACCTATCCTTTTTATAAGGAAACCTAAAGGAGGTCTGCGCTTCTATTATAATTACTAAGCGTTAAACGTAATCACGAAGCTAGATTAGTACTCCTTACTACTTATACTAGAGACCCTTCGTTCTCTTATAAGGTCTATCGTACACTTTCACCTGTTATG
>FJVC01000567.1:0-23271 GCA_900074895.1 Rhynchosporium secalis
GCGACACAGAACTCTCAGAAATATAGGATGCCTCACAACGCTTTAAACTTACATCCGTCTCAGAAGATACTCTCTCAGCTGTCCAATACTTAATGTTATCAATGCTTTGCTGTCAAACATGTAAGTGGTCATCATCTCATTGCTCGATTGTTGTGGGCCAGTGGTGGTGATACCATCAGAATATTAACCCCTACAGAAACAGGGGTGACTTACCACTGACAATCCACAAATTCTACGAATTAGTGGCGCATAAAATCTGTGCTTTTCCGATTCCCAAATTAAGAAAACAAATTTGTCACGAGTAAAGAATGCTCAACTCCTATGGATGTGGTAGTGGTTGTTGTTGTTACCGAAGTCAAGGAATAGCTTGAGCAGTATGTATATTTTGTGGTCAGTACAACATAAATATACGCAAACTTTTGGGTGGATTGGCTGCCAAATGGAGATTGTTGACGATTTAAACTCCATCGCAGATCTTAGAGGCATTTTTAGTACCGCAAGGTAGACTGGCAATTGACAGCAGTCCGTGTGCGTAGCGAATCCGAGGCAGCAATGAGTTATGCCAAAAGTGATATTATGGAGCTGTTCATCTAAAAGATTGCTGGAGCCGTGCTTTGGTAGACCATCTCGCCGAAGTCTTGGGGGTCTTACACTCTGGAACCTTTAAGGTTAGCATACGAAGGAGAATAGCATCTATAGAAACGTACAAGTATCGTTATTACACCTATGAGCTTGAATCTCTCCGCTCGTAACAAGAACACACAAAGAATAAGTTGCGTGACTACTGCTAAGATAAAACCAACGAGCGGTAAGGCAACGAAGAGTGCCATGTTGACGGCAAAAGCGGAGCGCATATAACGTGTATAGCTCCACCAGAAGGCTTGCGAGAGACGAGGTGATAATTAAACCCATTCGAATGTGGATGGTCAAATGACCACCTCGTTTAAAATTTTCAAATAACCCATCACCAATCTGCTGGCAATAACCTTTGGCATTCGCTCTTCATGCATTCTTCATTGTGATATTTACAAAGATTTAGATATCATTCAAGGACAGGAAGCAAACATTTTTGTACTTGACACGATGAGTCAACCAGTGCTTCATCATTTGCGCAGGGTTCAGGCCTTTTTAGGCCACCCATCTGGTGCTGTTAACAAAACTACTTCAAATCCGACTGATGCAGCAACCGCCGAGAAGATCCGAAGAGTACTTAAGGTATTGCTCAAAGACCCTTGGAAGGACTATAGCTATGTTCGACATACCGGTCAAACCATACTAACCTTGCGCAATGCATCGTTCTTCCAGCTTGCCAATATTCGAGAGGTTGCTCCTTTTGAAATCTTACAGGATCCACCAATTCTTCCATGTATCAAACATCCGAACATCGCAGCTATTGAAGAGATATATTCCTACAATGAAAAGATTTTTATTGTTACAGAACATCTACACGTTCCCTTCGCGCAGTTACAGTTCGATAAATATGACCTTGAAGAGCGAGAGATAGCGACAATACTTAATGAAGTAGCGTATCACCCCCACCCAAACTAGGACAACAGTTAATGAGACCAGACCCTCAGAGGCCTTGCTTACATCTCTTCGCTGAGGCTTTCTTGCAGAGACCTCTCACAACATAACATCTGGTTGTCTTTAGATGGAGACATCAAAATTGGTCAGTTTTCCCACCTGTGGAATACGACAATTGCTCATAGACTCGTCTAAGTCCTAGATCCTCGAGATCTGAAGTATGATAGCCTACAGGAGAGCCCGAAAGTCTCACAGGTCCTGTTAGATTTTCCAATATTAGCCGAAATGATAGAAGAAATGATGCTTTCCCGCTATCACCTCACGCCAGATGACGACAAATGGTCTTGGGACGCTGTCGATTTTCTCTCATGTACCCTAGAAGGGTCGATTGAGAGCCTGATGAATGTAAGGAGTAAGTAGATGGTATGCGAATATTAGCTGATCAGACTAGCACTGCTTCCTCACTCAAGCTGTATCCCCAAGAAGGCTGATTCCGCGCATCCGTTTCGCTTACGAAACCAAGCGTGGGTCATGGAACTCCAATGAGGAAGAAGAGCAAGCTTTTGACTTTGATCTTGGTACGACAGCTTAAGAATGGGCTTCTCTTCAGTCGTAGTGAGAGAGGAGAATCCACGGTAGGATTCTTAGACTACCCTTAGCAGAACCCACAGATCATATGGACTGAAAGTGGATGCGGAGAAGGCAGCAAATGAGGTAACATAGCGTGTTCGAGCTGCGGAGAGACACACAAGCATCTCCTCGACGATACTCAATCACTTTCGCACTCGATAACTGGCGGCTGACGAATTTCTACCTTCGTTGAAGTGTTTTCATGTTATAAAGAGATTGATCAAGTCGAACGAGATACATGTAGCTGTTCAGCGATTAAAATCAAAAGTATAGATGGCCTTGCCTCGTGCGTAGTGCGCCGAAAGTCATACATGTGTTCAATAGAACGTGCCATAACGATCCATGCAGCGGAAATCCTTTGCTATCCCATCTTGTATTCTTGAGAGCTTTGCGTATTCCCTCTTGAGCTCGTCTGCACGCGCTTCAAGCTTTGTACCCTCAGTTACTATTCCTCTGCTGCAATCATGCCTATTGTTGAACTCCATATTGTCCTCATCGATTGCAATTTCATCCCCGCCATTCTCCTCGTCAACATCCTGAACGCTATCCATGTCTTCGTCACTATCACCACCATCATCACCGTCACTATCATCATCCTCTTCATCTCTGAATAAGACCGCAATGCTTTTTAAACCGCCTAAACACGAAAGATACTTCGACATGTACCTCCTAGGCGTGAACTCCTCCCACTCTGCCTCTCGGACAAGCACACTCTCAATACAATTGAGCTGCTCGCCATAACAATGTAGCAGATCTCGGAGGTAGCTAGGCTCGTCGGTAAAGTCGAAACTGAACCAGAGAACATCGTGGTGAGGATTAAAATAGAACGAGCCCGCCTTCGCATTCGTATGCTCCATAAGCCGGTATTGCTTTAATGTATGCTGGCGTGATTCGAGGCAGACGTGAAGTGACACCGGAGGAGGGCAGGACTCTGCCGGATCTTGCTCCATAATTCTCGTGCCAAAGTTCATGTTTAGCAACGTAGATACCGAGCCTGCAAAGCGCAGAATCGAAACATCTTCGTATTCCATGGTCGTTTCATCCTTACAGATTGCAGCTTCAACAAGTCGAGGTCCCGGCCAGGTCTGTTCCCATATCAGAAGGCGCAGCTCGAGTGACAGCTTCGGGAATAGCTGGAAGGTATGGCCTGCTTGAAGCGTCACTTGTTTCAGTCAGGAGAGCTCGAAAGACGCAATTGAACGGACCTTCAAGGGTTGCATCGAATACTGGATCTGATCTGAAGGCTACAACATCGGCGTCGACCTGCTCGCTCATGGAACTTGCCGATTCTTGATCGTATGCCTCCATGATTACACCTCAGCAGATTGTTGAATGGGACTGCGGAAGGGTCATTAGAAACGACGTACTACGGCGGGGTAAGAGAGCCGGCATGTGGCAGTGCGTCTCTGCACGCCGCCATACTTCTTCGTCAGCATCGCCTAAGTCTCACAACAAGCAATTCCGCCGAGAATAATCAATTCCTGCTTCTCTCACTAGCCCCTATATTCATTTTCTACAGGCAATTTCAACATAAGACTATCCGATCCCCCCGGGTATACTGAATTCCATCCTTCTTCACGCTTTAAAGTATGCCCACCCGACTGTGTTTCTCTTGTTCCAGTATTTGGATGATTCATATGCAGGGAGGGTTGCATATCGTCTTCTGAAGTGGTGCGGGGTCGACCAGGAGCGCCCTGAATTCGCGGGGGAGAGCAAAGGCCCGCATCAAAAACAATTGTGTGAAAGTCACCGCAATAATTACAACTCTCCATCGAACATACGGTACAATCCTCCTGCTGATCCTAGTCATACTCATCATCATCCAAAGCATCAATGATCTTTTCGTCAAGAGCCATCCTTTTCTCAACATAGACGTGGTCAAGACCTACACCTACATCAACGGAGCAGTTTTCGAAAGCTCCACCAGATAGTTCTGTTTTGTTGCATCGCACAGGTCACATAACCCATAATATACAGCTAGCAGAAAGGAATCTTTTCGCCTTCAAATGCGACTATATGCAAGTCGAGCAAACACATCTATTTTGAAGCTTCCAGGATAACAAGCTAGTTTTTCAACCCTTCTAACCTCGTATGCCACAGGACTCGAGGTCAACTATTTCTTGTGCTTCCCAATTAGTGAAATCCTACTCTTCCCTTCTTATCTACTAAGTCTTAAATCCTAGGCAGAGAAAGATATTGATTCTAGCTAACTATGACTTCCTCCACTCTCTCCTCTACTCTTAAGTCGATTTACGTCCCTAAGGATCGAACGCGGGTCGAAGACGGTTGATATCAGATTTGTAATCTTACTTGAAGTATATGAGAAGCTTTTCCTTGCTAGCGATTATGATTAGACTACGAGCAGCCTGATCAAATTCGTCTATTTTAGACCTGTGCTCGGCAATGAGTTGATTCTCGATAATTTGTAACTGCCTATGACCGCGCAAGCCCAAAACTTGACTAAAAGAAACTCAAAACCCTGCTTCGTTGCGAAGGATGATGGATCTATGCCCAGGGCAGCGAGGTCTGTGGCGGTGGACGAAGGAGAAAATTGTCAAGGTGGCGAAGCATTTCTTCAGGACATGTCTCAAGCTTCATTTGCCTTCAAGAACCGTTCAGGGAAGGTAAGGTTTCGAACAAGCCACTTCGAAGAAGCTCGGGCCAAGTCCACGACCAAAGATGATTCTCACTGGAACTTCGGCTCGGACAAGTAACTCTGTCTCATATTTTAGTAGCATTTCGAGGCCGCTTTTGAGGCGCAGGGCATTACATTCAATGTATGAGCCGTCCAGTAATTTCCAGGGGTCAATCAGAAGAATGGTAACCTGCTCCTTTCCGTTGAATACACGTTACCCAGTAATATTGAATGCGCGGAGCAGTCTGGGGTTGTGGAGATGAATGGAGTAAGCTTCCGGCTCGATAGGTTAGCATGGGATTCTATGAAGAAGGGTCAAAAATTTGTCGAGTTGCCCACCAATAGCTCTCAAGGTCACGTCGGCACAAAGCGTACTCATTGAGGTGTCGGCTCGGCCAAGGGATATCGCGAGAAGGATTGAAAAAGAACGAATAGGGCCACTGGGAATGCTGCATCATGTGATAGTCAATGAATGTATGCTCCCGAGAGTTCCGACAGACCTGAAGAGCAATAGGGGGAGGACACTGTTCGAGAGGCTTCGCCTCACCCAGAAGCCTGTTGCCCCCGAAATCCATCTTCAGTAATTCAGCTAATGTAGCAAACTCTAGTAAAGAGGTATTGGCCCCTTCGGAAGTGAGACAGAATTTGCTGCGCGAATATGGAGTCCTAGTGGATATAGATAGTTGTCTGTTGTTGTTTGAGGAAGCAAAGGGATAAGGTGCATGCAGATACGCGCTGGTGTCAGCTAGCTTCCCGCTTTTGGCTTTCCGGGGCGCCTTAGCCGAAATCTGGGATACGTTCCGTCCAAGTGCGTACAGATCGAAGATGGCTGCCAAGCCTAGTCACGTGCGTTGTGAGTCATCTCATTGAAAGCAGGATGCAGCTTCCCGCGCGTGTTGAACCAGCGATAAGTACTATGAACTTGCACGCGCAATGGACTCCTCAAACACGGCATCTTACTGTCTAAAGAGGAGCCATTTCGATTACTCTATCGATGGATGGATAGATGACCAGCTGGAAACAGACACGCCTGTCTCCATAGCACGATACAATATGGACGACTCTCCAGAATCGGCAACACGCTCAACGTCACCAAGTAAGAGGCAGAAGATATTAGACAGGACAACGACTGCGACTTCTAGATGGAGTGAAAGGGTATCTGCTTTGGATGATTCAGCGTCTTTCAAAGAACCATCTTCAGCGACGTCTGCATCTAGACCTGGCAGCCCAAGCAAGAGCATTAGAAGTCGGCGCATACAACTGGACTATACGGATCCGCCGATATTTTTCGGTCCCCCAAGACGACAGCTCTCCGATTCTGAAGATGCGTCTTCAAGCAGTAGCAGTTCATCATCCCAGATCATCGATCCCCAGATCTCTCAGCATGTCAACATGACGACGCTGGAGCATACCGAACGAGAGGTTAGCATACCTCCAGATATTTGCAATTTGATTAAGCGATTGTCAGAAGAAGCAGCAAACCCAGTCCTGCCAGCCGATATCGTTTCAAGCATAAATGCGATCTCCCCGACCGAATTCTTCGAACTACATTGTGCATCTGCTGCTCCCTCGACCAACACTTCTCGAAAACTCCTCAAACATATCTCTACACTTTTTGGGATGGCACGGGATCTGTACGCTGAATCTTACGATGAAGCTGCATGGTATCCGCTGGTTCGAATGCTCTTAGTCGGCCCTCCTGGGACAAGCTCCCAGCCGTTCATTAAGCATGAAGAGGCTCATACCAGGGCGGTATGCTCTGATTTGCTTCCTCGGAAGAATGGGAATCCTATTCCCACGGTCAAGGTCGACCATATGCTTCAATTCAATACTTCGCACAAGCAGATCAGCTCAATCTTGAAACCTGTCTTTCAAACTCAACCACAGTCGTTCTCTCTGTCTGCGTTCAATGATCCGGTTGCGTGCAAGACGTTCACATGTGCAGTTGTGGAAGCAAAGGCTCCTGGTGGTAATTTTCAAGAAGCGAGCTATCAAATTGCTATCGCCTCTGCCGCCATCCTAGAGAGGATAAGGCTACTGTCCGGTAACAGTAGCAACGCCGGTGATGATCAAGACCATATGCCTGTGCTTGGATGGATTGTTCATGGCCACTTTTGGACATTGCATGTCTCCTATAGGGAGGTTGATGGATCAATTGTATGTTCACAGTACACTAGTCAATTTCTGAATACTTATTATACCTGGCAGAGAGTGCTCGGCCCATACCCCTCTGGAAATACCGCAACCTACCTCGGCATATATCGACTTGTTCGGATAATACAAGAGGTTGGACGGTGGGGAAAGGAACTTTACTTCCCATACCTCGTCACAAAATTGTCATGTTGGCAATGAACAAGCACAAGTTCAAGGCAATGCTACGACTCAGAAATACTCTGCTGCGATGATTTTACCTGGCGGAAGAGCTCCCGTGAACCCTCTGTAACAGCGCAAAAAGTGGAAAGACCTTTCATCATAGCAAGAGGATGACTTTTCGGGGTCTTTGATGGCGACTCTGGACCATTGGAGATAACCTACCAGAGCAAGCGATTCATGTTGTCGGACATCAAACTGAGTTGCAGTATTTTGAAGTCACAATGTTGGTGTGCCGAGTCCCTCCTCGAGAACCCATAAGGTTGACATATCGCAGGATCCACTGACCATCAAACGCTCTGCGTCGGAATCTGCGCCTAGAAGTTGTCGGCAGAGTACGAACCCTAAGCAAATTCTCGTGCTGATCAAATAAAACATCTCTCACAACTTCCACAGCGATATCACCATTGCTCTTTCGCAGCGCCACAAACTCATTGTGGTCAAAGAGGGCTTTAACATTTTCACCCGCCTCCCAAATGATGACTTCTCGCAACATCTGATCACTTTCTGAGGTGTTCTCAAAACGAGGCTAGCACTCTCTATAAGAGAGATACCATTCCATGTCCGTAATAGCACCATCCCTGGTGACATAGAGAACGTTGATTCACGATGAGGCCTCGACTCAGGTCAATATCTTGGATCCCGGCTACGGGCAGGAACCATATTCACAGGCTTAGGGGTAACGAATAATACGGCCAAGCATATACAGTCACTTGCAAAATGAGCATGGTCCGCTTGAGCCATTTTGGCGTGACCAACTTCACTCTCGTCCGCCGAAGCTCGGATTGCTCCACATTCTCCATAGCCTAGCTCGCAACTTTCGCTCAAGTGTGTTCAAGACCATCAGTCCTGTATACTATAAATGACCGAGCAAGTGACCTCAAATAAGAGTTGCGATATGGGATGGGTTGGCTGCGGGATTACGGGCAAGGAGGCGTCGCTTCGAATTCTCCATGTAAATCTGTGTGCTGCATCTATTCTAAACATCATTCCACACTTTCCCTCCACATCTTCATCACCACCACAACCACCGCCGGCACCGATGTCAGCTGGTCGGTGGAGCGAACACGCGCTAAAGTGCTGGTATTGTGCATCAAGTAGATCTTAGTCAGAACAATTCCACAACGCGCATGGAGTCAAGCCACGTGACTAATCAGACAGCCGAGCTCGTGTTAACCCATGTACAATAAGAGCTTAGTCAGCTAGTGCCAAATGAGCTACATTCAGTTTGGTACTTAGAAAGCACATCTGTTCTACCACGAATTGCGATGCCGCCATACAACAATGCGTCATCTATGCGACCTGCTTCTGAAGCGATGGCATAAAATGCTAGGGCTATCACTACAGTCCCCACGGTCCTGGTACAGAGACCGACTTCGGGAGGAACTGCGAGAGCATCGGGCAGCAAAGACGCCTTTGGAAAAGCTCAGCGAGGCGTCGGATGTATTCTTCTCCATCAGTCGAGCGCGATATGATGGCTTTCCTGTGCGAGAGCTACCCCGATTCATTGCCTCTCGTCATGTCCTGATATACGCGTACATGTTAGTAAAGTATACTTCACGTTGGACGTTCTACCGGACAGTCGCAAAACTATGCAACGCTCCTCAGCTCAGTCAAGTGTGTGAGGTGGTGAATCCCAGCAAGGATTACAAGCTTGAGGAAGTGGCTCGCCGTCACCAGATTGATCCGGTGAAGTTCAGGCGATTCAGTTCTCGATTGCGACGGGTTTGGCCACTGCTGCCGTAGAAATGCACGATTGCAGGTTGAGCGGGCTCAGCAACCGAGGCATCGAGGAACTATATGTGTAAAGATGAAATAGGATACTCAAGAAATGGTTTCATGAGGAAACGTATGTCCTTTGATATTCTTGCCTATAGATAATACTAATCATTTTCTTTCTCCAAGGATATTGCTTGCCTGCCCGCACACGGCCTCCAATGAGAGCCCTGGCACCGATATTAGCCAAAGAACCTGTCCCATAATACTCAATACTTACAGCTTTGCCAACTATCATGGCATATGCGTTGTGTTGAAAAGACGATTGCCAGTATCGGTGGTGCCTTTACCAGTAAACTTGTTGTCGGAGAGACGAAGAGCAATAATGTCAAGTTTCTGGCTGCGAGCAAGCTTACAGATAGAGCTACCGTCAGAGACGGACTCTGCTTGGACAACACCGGCAATAACCACAACGCGAATAGTGGAGCTCAATCTGCGGATGTGTTTCTCGAACTGTACCACGGTTGTGCCATTGTTCACCACTGAATCCACTAGCACTACGGTAGATTGTCCTTGTAGGTGGCGGGGCTTGATGTCTTCTGGGCAGCTTGCGTGAACAAACATAGCGAGCGGGAAGATGTCGTTAACCCCAAAAGCCATTGGTTCTCCGCCGCGCATCAACGCTACAATCGATGTCTTTTGCTCGTTCAGCAGTCGATAGCCACTTGTGTGGTAACCCTGGACATGAGCTATCGAGAACTCTTCGATGCCAACCACACGAGCCAAAAATCCGGTAGCTAGATAATGTCCAACACGGCGGTGACTTTCCCTCAAGGCTGGACCACTAAAAGTTGCATCACGCATTGGTGTCATCAGGAGCTTTGTACCTTCTTGTTCCGTCGCGTGATGCACTTGGATGCCAGCTTGTCGACTGCGGTGGCGAAGGATAGAGTGGACAAAATCTGGATCCACCAGGGAAACTAAGGGAAGCATATTCGTATCTAGACGCGGCGTCGCATCGCTGGGCAGCACAACCTGGCGTGCTTGGAGACCGCCGTCTCGAATCACGTTGAATAGCCCCAAATCCATCGTTCTGCTTCTGGTCTTTTCATCGCCCACGACAACAATAGCCTGGTCTGCCGTGCTCAGCATCTCCAAGTCGAGTAAGCTGTCCCCAAACGCCCAGACATACTTCTGGTGATGACTTTGCAAACGAGCCACCAATGCCGCCTTCAATCTAGCTGTAACGACAAAGCCGTCTGCGATACGCCCCCCGCCAATGACCTTGACCGCTTTGGAGAGTCCTTCTCTCTCTAACACTTTCTCCCAGACCCGACGCAGTCCGCAGCTGATGATCACGGCACCAACATGGTTCTCATTAATTACCAGTTTCAACAAGGCCACAAGTTCGGGATACATCGTTACGACCAGTGCCACCTCCTGACAGGTAGAGTTAAACTCTTCGTCGTCAGCTATCTCTTCATACAACAAGGTGGCCTGGCGAAAGGCCGTGTAAGAGTAACCCAACGAGCTACCGAACAAAGTCTTCAAAGGGCTGTCCCTCCCTGCTGACTGTGAAGCGAGAATCTTCTGCCAAAACAGCATGCCAGTATCCACTGCAGCCAGGGTCCTGTCGGCGTCCATCACCAATACTGTTTCGAATTCGGGTTGGCCAGCCACTACAGACTCGTCCAGAAATCTTTTGGCGAGAGACAAGTTGTACTCCTCTGTATGATATTGGAAGTCACGGAGCAGCATCGAGACCTTGCCGAGTAGCGTCGTCTGCTGTGAGACAAGGGAGAACAGAATGCCATGATTACGGCAGAGACTGCGCAGCTGCGTCTTTTCCTCCTCCTGCCATTTCGATAGATGGCTCAAGGATGCAGAGGGGCGACCTCTCGTCATGTCACCTTGACGGCGTTGCAAGACAATCTGGACAGGAACATCTAGGTAAAGAATGTGCGTAAAGGTTGCGAGATCATTTTGAGTATATACTGGCCTTGCAGCTTCCTCCTCCTCTGGCCAGAACATGAAATGTCCAGCGACAACTGCAACTCGCCCACTATTGGCACACTCATTTCGAATTGTATCAATAGCAAGCTGGCGCCATTGTAGCTTCTCGCCCTCCTCTAGTTCCTGGAATGCTTCAAGACCGCCAGGAGAGACCTTAGCAATCATCTCAGACCCATCATAAAATTCGAAAAGCTCTTTACGCAGCTCATGCCTCAACAGGTTCAGCAAGAACGTCTTACCAGACCCAGGAAGTCCATATATACCGACAACTACTACTTTCGAGCTAGTAGTAGATGGATTGTTGAGAGGAGCTAAAAGCTCAACACGAGAAACTGTAGTTGAACTAAGTTTGTTGTTTGATATGTCTTGGGATTTGGAAGCCATCTTGATGATACTGCAAATGATACCATTTGTAGTAGCAGAAGTGAGAGAGGATTGGGAGCTGGTTTTATATAATCACTGTCTCACTCTCCTTGTCTAGCAGAGCATGCAGAAGACTTTACTGCAACGGGATCTGGCCCGTATACTGGCTGTCGGTATTCTCACTATTGTTTTTCGCTGTGCACCCGGGTCAGTATGTTTCACGACGGCTGCAGGCTTTACATTTCAGAAGGACGTCGAGCATGCCATGTTGTAGGCCTCGCTGGTGAGCAATAGAAACAGCTCAATCCAGATAATCCACCAGTGCGCTTTATTATGCGCAATGAAAACGCAGTAAACCTTGACGCCTGCAACCACTTCCGTCAGATCCTAATCTCGTGGCCTGGTCCTCGGCAACGAACACCCTGCCGTGTAATACTGCACCACACCGAATCGAGGCTTACAATCACATGCCAAACTACGTGAGGCCTACAATTGGACTGCTTGGCGGAGTGCATCGAATTGCTGTTTTACTCCGGGGCATGCATTTGCAGACCTCCCGTGAATTGGTGCAACGCCACACGTCATATCTATCAAAGTCCGGGATCATGATGCATTACAATATATCGTACTTTCACAAATCCCAATCCGAAGGCTACGCCTGCTGGATCCACACATTCAACTTGCTAGTGATTGGTTACCATCCCTAGCAAATCTTGTCCTAGGCTGCCACGTTTCTAGAGAGGTTCTATTATATCTCACTTTTGATGCATTCACGGGCAGCGTTCAGGACCACGACTTCTGCAGACTACACTTACGATTTCTTTATATAGCAATTGCCTGTAGATCTATGTCAGTGTACTGTGCCAGAGAATTAGCTCATGTACAGACCGCTCTGGCCATGCGATCTATGCGGATCGTTCACCTGAGCTATTCGATACATCGAGGCCATCTGGCACATCAACACCCAGCTCACTAGACCGAATGCGGAACTAAACACAGCATGCCAGCAATTACCTCCCAAAATGAATTAGCGCTTTACGATGAGCCTCGTAAATTGGCGACTACTTTTCAGCACACAACCCAACAGCTCTTTTCCATTCATGCTTGCTTCACATCCGTATTCAAAAGATGGATTCAACAAAGTATTTGGAAGAAGTTCTTGGTTATAATTTTCGTGTAAAGTCTGTGCTTCATGAAGCCTTGACTGCGCCAGGTGCAGAAGGAGACAAAGAAGGGACGACAGAAGAGAAAGTCAAGCACGAAGGTAATCGTTTGCTTGCTCTCTTCGGCAAATGCGTCCTTCCTTTATTAACACTCGGAAGGAGTTATTCAGAGAGAAACTCGGAAAATGGTATGTCTGGGGACAGCGGAATGAACTTTGTCTTGACAGTCTGCAGGTAGCACTACAAAGAAGGCCTTAGAGTGTGCTATAGCCGCGAAGGACTATACAAATAGAGCGACTGCGCTTCGTATCCCTAGCAGCATTAAGCTCTGCCCCCGTCAGCGCGGCATCGTGGCGGAGGGAACTCTACGACAAGCTATCTACGCCATTATCGGCGCGATCTGGCAAGATTCGGGCCAAAATCTTCGCCGCACAGAAAAGGCTGTTGAGCGTCTCTTGTGAGTATTTGATCTATTCGTGGCCTATGGTCTATTGACACGTCGGGCAAAGTATCGGCACAGAGATGCCGCTTGAAACAGCTTCCGAAGAAGTTGCTTTCAATTCCACGAGTCTCAATCTTGCCAATCCTGAATCACTTCTTCTATCTCGACAGATCACACAATGTTCTGAATCATACAACTTCAATCCAACAACAATGACAGAAGTACGGGAGGGAGATCAGCATCAGCTCCAACTCGCCCAAGACTCCTCGGCAATTGAAACGGCTCGAAAGAAGCGGAAAGCATCGACAAGCAACTCCGAGTCCCGACAAATGATTCAGTTGAATAGGTGCTTGGCTCGGGAAGAACAAAGATGTCTAATGTTTGAACTGCCCTTCAGTTCGATGGACACTGGGATAGCGTTCAATGGTTTGCAACTTCCTCCAGGGGACAGCGGTCTGGCGATCAAGACTCTGTCTTACGTGATTGCAAGCCCTGAATCCATTGTTGCCCTACAAGAGATCATCATGGCGCAACGATCGTCTTTTGCTCACAAGCAACTCAGAAGTGACCGCGATCTCTCGCTCGCAGATCGAGTGAAGGCTATTGAGGATGCAGGATCTGAGATTGCTTACCTTCTCTTTTTGAAGCGGTGCCACACTCATCAGCTGTTCGTGGCTTGCAGCAAAGGCTCACGAAGGACAAGTGACGGGTTTGTTGTAGATACGGTACAAAGTGTCTCGAAACAAGCAGGTTCTCGGCTTGGGAATCCTCAGAATCTTGAAGACTCCATGGTTGCCGAAGAGATCATCAAGGAGGTATATCCTAACGTGAATCCAGGCACGGATTTATACCAAAAGAAAAAGCGATTCGTTCACCGTTTGCGTAAGCTTGGAGAACGCTTTGATGTGCTGGTTAAAAGCTTTGGTTACGGTATATTGGGTCTGCTTTCTTGGCCACAAGGCGATTTACTCGATCTGCCAGTCCTTTCGAATGCCGATGAGCTGTAAGTCATCTGTTTCTGTGTTACAGCACACTGCTAACAAGAGCAAGTATATCATCTCTTTCCGACCAGGCATTCAAGTCCCTAGTCTCATACCTTCAACAGGTACAGCACACTTCCATGTATGCGATTAGTTCTGCAGTTTTCGAGCTCGTCGAGGCTCTTTTTCGCGGCACAATAAACTCTACAATGATATCGAGACTAGAAATGACCGATCCATCGAGAATCCTAGAATATCCAAAGGGGTCTGCGATCCTGCTTAATTTGCTTTCATACCACAGGGATATTGAATAGCAAAGTCGGACATCGTAGCAGGCGGGTAGGTCTGTCTTTGATGCAGCTGTGAGGGATGTCTTCAGAACACCTATGTTATGCTTTGGTCTGGTTGAGGCTGAAGGTTGATGCAAAAAGGACCTCTTAGCAGCCATCAAATGGCTTGCGAAATCAGATACAGAGAACCTCACCTCTTCTAGCTCCTTAAAACAATTCATTGAAATGTGTTTTCGATAAATTGTAAAGCAAGTCTGACTGATAACAGAAGATAGGCTTTATGTGTGGTTGATATTCACGACCCACATGGTGAAGCTCTTCAAAACCTTCCAAGAGCTCGATCCAAATGTTTGGATTCTAGACTTTGTCCTGTGCTGAGCCTAGTATGGGCAAACCTCGACCTCGACATCTTCCAGAGACTAGATGACGTGCAGCTCCCGCGGATTTCATATAGGCCAATGCTTGTACAATGCACAGTGCACACTGCAGCATACTTGGTCCAGGTGATTCCGTCCACGCACACAGATCCGCTGGTCAAGACTGCTTATTGAGGCAGCTTGCATACGGCGTCTTGACTCGACCTACCTAATCCACTATCGGGTGTTTTGCCGGGAACCTGTGGGTATGGCGTAGTATCTAATCTACTGACCTCAATTAATACCATCTTACCTCTTGTATGCGCAACGGATTACAGCGACCCGTCCAATAGTAACATCAAGGACTTCGAAGCTAACCGGTTTCACAGTCACTCATCATGATATATCTCTCGCGCAGCAGATCCGTGATCAACATGTGTGGGGCTTCAAGACGAGACTTACTACGCACCGTGGCCATTCCTCATAAGCCAGCATGATGATCTTGCAAACTGAAATCCGTTGTATTTAAATCTGTGCGACAGTTCTGGATTGCATCACGATCCTTCACATACCGGAGATGGGTTATAACAATAGCGGGACGAAGCGATTGGAGGCCTCGAAATTGGTGCAATGCTCTGTACAGCATTTCGATTCACCCCATCCTTTGCGATAAGAGGCCTCATGTTTACTGCGTCTCGCTGTATTGGGTAGAAGTCGCATTCGCCCGCCACACACACAATTCAACTAAAGAGTGTACAATCAACATTGTCGGGCGTGCAAAGCGCTAAGCAGGCCAGATTTGGACGATTCCTATGCAGGAGGATTTCTTATCATCTTCTGAAATGGCTGGGGATGAGTGGGCGCGCCCTGAGTTTAAAGGCCTATATCAAAGGCAATTGTGTGAAGGTTGCAAGGCCGGCTACTGCGGCGAAAACAGCCACATCGAATGGACTCCTCAACTACTTTTTAACTATCTCGCTTATATCAGTGCTTGAACCTCTCGAATGGTATGAGAAGGATCGGGTCGTGATGTTGAGGACTTACACATTAGGCATCAGACGGCCTTTTCGCACCCGCCTTCAAAGATAAAAGATCAAATAAACTATTCTAATCACCGTCTTTTTGAGGGGTGTAATGGAGAGGGGGGGTCTCGGTGTGCAACGTGAGCTTATCGTTTTCAAAGCATTTTTAGACTCCCCTGATTCGCAACCTGTACAAATCCATTTCCACTCTGCTTATCTGTTACAGCCATACAGAGGTCCCCAGAGTTTCATGTAAGAGCGCCAACAATTCGAGCAGCGACATTCATCAAAGGTTACTCTTGGGCGGCTGTCCTTGCCATATCTGCAGTGGAGCTGCTAGCGACGAGACGGACAGCTGATCGCGAGATCATGGATAAAGCCCTAGACGCTATCTTAATCGTGCTGGGGGACCAGAGCAGAGAAAGTGCCTCCATGAGACGGAAAGAGCATTCGTCTTCCTCTGGAGCTATGAAACTTGGTAGCTATGAAACATGATCCTGGGACCAACATTAATAGATCTAGTTACGTCACTAGCCTCCAAGATCACAAGCTCTAATTTTGGATTTAGATAGGCAATAATCAATTTAGCTGCTTATTCACTCCAACTCCCATGCCGCCACTCGTTGCTAACTTCTCAAAAGCTCCGACGCGGGTCTTCAGGGTATTGACCTCACTGCCGAGTCTCCGCGTTGTCTTCTCCAGATGCTGGATGTATTCGAGAGCTCTCATTAAGATAGCCGCCTTTCCGTGCTTTTGCTGGCCAGAATTGGTGTCTGCCTCGCCATCGAAGTTTTCCTGGCAGGCATTTATGTTTTCTCTACAGAGAGATGGAACGCCTTCACGAAGGGATTCGATCTTGGCATTCAGATTCGTTCGGTAACTCTTTTCGATGGCATTGTGAGCCCGCTTTCTCGATTGGCAAATTGCGTTGCTTGGCTGTTCTTCAAGCTCAACGTCCTTGCGTTTGCGGATCTCTGCTCAGGTGAAGGGGAGGGAGATGGCGATGATTGTGACTCAATGGGCAATGTAGCTGCGGAGGTGACCTTGATGTTGGAGAGTGCGTAGTATGGCATTCCAATGTCTTGCAAGCTTCGTTCTTCGGCTTCGGTTAGCAAGGAAGTTCCACGGTAAGAGCTGCGAAGTTCTTGTTGCACTTGGCCTTGCGTTGGATAGGACGCAGTCGTGAGGTAGAGAATATTATCTGTTTGGATGCTCGACGAGCTAGCTAAGGTTCTTGATATGTCTTCGAGTTCAAACGGGGCATCTGCAAATGGCAAATCTGTCCTAGCAGCATTTGACGACCACATCATATCAATGACTGAAGTCTCATCCCCCATGGTCCAAATTTCCGGAGACGAAAGTCCATTCTTAATGCCTTCACCAATTTAAATGGATGCAGGAAGATGATCTATTGTTGCACCTCCCTAGCGCATCCAACCGTCCCAGTCCTCTGAGCCGAGCCCGTCGTTGAAGACCTTGCCAAAAACGCTGGTGTGTGTATTGATAGGGCCTCATGAGGGAATCATGATATCGCTGCTATCGGTCTGATGGAAATTCCAGCTTCTCGAAGGCATCATGTTAATTTTTAGGTGGTATGTAATAATGGTATGGATGAAGATCAATATGGGCAATAGAGAGATGAGAATGGACCTCATATGACCGGTCTGAGGGTAAACGAAGGAGAATCGCCAAAATATATGTATTTCAAGGAATGAGGGGTATTGAGTATGGGAAGGTGAAAGAGCTGCTATTCGTTGGGGAGCACAGCACCCTCACTTTGATATTTGGATCTGAAGCTAAGAACGCGGCCTCGCATGGTGAGCCACCATAGTCAGAAATGAACGTGTCATAATGGAAGACAAGACCTGTCAGAGGATTCGGAAGCTTTGCTGCTTTAGAGCCACTCAGACAGTTCTCTAGGAGACAGGAAAGGGAATAACTCTTTCCAGAGCCCTGGGAGCCGCAAATGAATGTGCTTGAAGGGGTAGCAACGTTGAAAAATATTCTTGGGTCTGGATCGCCGAAATATCCACTCGCTTCCTGGACCTATAGGATATTGGATAGCCCTCCCAGCAGGCCGTATTGAGGAAATGGCTGTGAATCGCTTAATGGCAGAAGTGTCTCGGCGTATCTCAGTATCGGCATAATGAATATGGGCGTGGCCATCATTTCTGGAAGTGCATGTTCTGGTGGTAACTTCTTGAGAAGACTCAAGTGCTTGTCAAGCAGCAAGGCTTCTTCTCGGTCTCGGTTCGTATCGGCCATAGCAAGACTCCAGGTGCTAGAAGTACTTGTTGATGCTTGTTTCACTTGCGTTCTGGTTTTATTGTCAATGGTTTCGAGCTCAGCTTCCAGGAGGAAGAAGCATTGAATGTAACATGGAATTTGGAGAGGAATTGGGAATTTATAAGAGAAGGATAATGCAAGGAAGCTATCTGGGCCTCGAAAAGTTATACTATATTGGAACGGTTGCAAATGACGTCAAATGAGTAAAATCAAAGGCAAGGTGATAGGGGAAGAACATTGATGGACGCCCCTAGTGTATGGCTCGCTTACTATCGCAGTGCTTGAACAGTGAGAAGTCGCGAGAAGGCGTACTCCCTCCTGTCGAAATCAATTCTTTACAGAAACAAAAATAAGGCCGCATTTCCCCAATTGACCAGGTTAAAACTTCTGGAAGGAAGAAAAACCAAAAGGATATCGAGGTGGCGCCAGCATAAGGTGCTGAGGCAGGCTAGGAAGGAAATAGAACATCCTCGGAGGCGCAAGAGTGCTAAGCTAGAGAGAGGCTGGTAAGGACTTCAGGAATTCCTTTCCTAGTCTACTTAAACCTTCTTATTATAAACACCTCCACTCCTGCAGTTTGATGCCATTCTCGACATGTGTATGTAGGTTGACCAGATCAAGCCCATGAGCTTCACACAAAATACGGTGGTAGCAAGCCTGAACCGGTGCTAATTGGTCTTGGGAGTGGATGGATGGGAGTGAATATGCGCTACTGCTATGGAAGCTGCTCATTGTCTTTTTCATGACGGTACCTAGATCGTAACAGTAGTGCCATGACTTTGATGATATAGTAGAGTCAGTATCAACCAATCTCAGACCCATCATAGAACTCGAGAGCTCTCTGCCTAGTCATCCGTGAACAGGTTCAGTAAAACGTCTTAATAGCCCCAGAAATATGTAGATACTTGTATCTACTCGCCTCAAGCTAATTGTAGATGTATTGTTGTATGTAAGTGAAGTGAAGTGTCATTCGAGGATCTAGTTGACCTAGGATTTCTATTCAACGTGTCTTGAAAATCCGAAGCTATCGTGACGATGCTACAAGTAATCGCGATTTATAAGTAGCAGATACGAGAGTGTAAGAAGCAGGTTTCATCTATCAATGTCTTGCTGCTCTTGTCCGAAAGGGAATCATTACCTAGCCTTATCTGACAGATGAAGACGATGCCAATACAAGATCCTTAGAACCTGACTGCGAGCGATCTATCGTGGCGCCCAACCGTCCACTGTTTGGCTGCTGCCAAGTGAATCATATACCAGATATGATAGAACATCTCCACTACAAATAAACTTTCATTGGATGTAAAATAAGCGTTGTCACTTTTGTAGGAGTGTAAGATGTATCGTGGATCCTGTAGCTGGAATCATTCGGTTTTGAGTATGGAATTCGAGATAATGCATCATGCATAAGGCCATCCAGCTATACTCAACATCCTAGGTCCAATGCGGGACTAAGGCTCGTAAGCTACTTGTTTTCTGTAGTTAATTCTCGAAATAGACTAGCGCTTGCAGTGAGCCTACTAGATTGGCGAGTTCCACTTTTTAGTGAATGATCTATAGCAATTGTCTACTCAGGGTTGTTTTAAACTCGGGTTCATAGACAGATAGCATAAATTTTTCATGAGAAGCTTTTATTATCCGTTAAATACGACCCTTCGTTGCTGCCTCTTCGAAGTTGGAAGAATTATGGTGCAACTCAGGGAAATGTAATTTTAGGAATACATGTTCACCTTCGTCTTGATAGCATACAGGTAGCCCCACAAAGAACGCCTCAGGTATAAAACGATTAACCAAGGGAGGTGACAGCGATCTCACATTCTCCATTGTGATAAAATGCGAAAGGAGGCTATTGAATTGATCATAGCCCAGTTTGCATGGTGGCTTTCATTTTTGTTCAGCTAACGCCGTGTAACTCATTACACTGCTCTATTATCCGTTATTCTGCGGCTTAGTGACAGCGGCTAGTTTCCCGATCTGCATAATATTCGTCGAGACCTTTCCTTTTTATGCGGCCATAGCCGTTACGGCATTGCCACTAGTCGGAAAAGTGACAGCACTTGCGGTTGGCGGTGATTCTGTTCTGGGAGCAAGATCCAAATACTGAGAATCGGTTTCTAAAGATGAAATATAGCTAGGCCTTGTAGCGCTGGTTTTACCCTACACGATATGCGGGAAGCTGGCAGGCGGACATAGCCCAGGTTGACGTGGCATCGTCGCCCCCAATCCAACCATCCTACCTTCGTGTTATATAAGTAACATTAAGAATCTGAAAGAGATAACCATCTCCCTCACGACTCCAGAAACATCAAAACCTTTATCTTCAACCACTACTCGCCTTCTAAGAAATCAAATCCTAACGCGTACATCCAACAAGTGGACATGGCGAAGTATAAAAGAAAGAACTACTATGCGATTGCTGAAGGTCGAATCGCTCCAGCAATTTGCGCGTCCTGGTATGCCTGTCGAAGGTCGGAAGTTCTTTTGGATACTGACCAGAATTCGATAGGGGTGTAACCAATGCCCTAGTTAGCGGCTATAGCAATAACAAACAAAAAGGGTTCTCCACCTACAAAGAGGCGGCCTCGTACCTAGAAGAACGGGGACATGCAAATTGTAGATTCTTCCGGGGTAGTGCAGAAGGTCAGAGAGCACCTACGAAAGGTGAGCCACTATGGTATGCCGTGGCGAATGGCAAACAAGTTGGAGTATATGAGTATTACCAGTAAGCCAATTGCTAACTGTGTCGCTGCATATTTTGACTGTAGTCCAGAGGAGGCGCCGAGAGAGGAATCACAAAGCACGCTCACTCTTGCCATAAGGGTTTCAAATCACGAGAAGAGGCGGAGGATTTCATAGAGGAATATAGGATTACTGCTAATCTGGTGGACGGGGTATCTGTGGATGAAGGTGCTGCCAGCGATCTTGGTCATTTGTTGGCGCAACTTGAACTCGGTCAGAACAATGGAGTTACAGATTGACTGTCATTAATTGGGCTGGAGGACAAGTTATCTTTGAGAATGGAAGGAGTACTGCAAAAACGACATTCCCAAAGGAGTCAACAGTGTGGCACCCGAGATGTGAGATGTCTGACGCTATCTTGTATGAACGCTAGCGCTGTTCTCTAATCCCGGGAATGTACAAGCGATAATACATTGCCTATGCCGCCTATTACGGAACCAACAGCTGAGCGTTTCCAGATTAGAAATAGTAAATGATACTATGCAAATAACGCTTAGGCGCTATAATCCAGCTGTGGCCAAACAAACATCACTACTTTCGCGCTTTCTAGCTTCAGGATACACTCTATCGCAACGGGCTGATACATATCTACAGAGCAAATGCTTGCTGACCTCCCCAGTTGAGGTAATCACTATGCTTAGCATTTGAGCTTGAGAATGACGGTTTCTTCAACCTTCGACTTACTTGCGTTTGTATAGATGATCAAGCTTATGGGGCGGCCTCCCACAAAAGACAAAATTGAATCCTTCCAACCTCGAACATGGGGCACGTCGAAGCATCGAATTTATCAAGAGTACTCTCCGAATTGTTCTGAGAGCTGTAGCAGCAAGCCGGGTCTCTCTGGATCATCTCTATATATCTCCGGGCTTCAGTCGAGAGGCTGTAAATCCTGAGATGCTCCCCCTTTAGTCAGTTATATGCCTGTTTCTAAGAGAATATGTGTTTCATAGAAGCTCACCACATCCTTACGGTGAGAATGTGTTTAGGATAAGAGCTTTACCCATCAAGCGTCAAAATATATATTTCACATCACGTCTCAAGAAAAGAAACTCTACCAGAACAATCGTGAGTGTATTGGTTCCACTCTAGCAGCTAGCGGGTCTTGGCATTTGAAATGGCTGCCAGAGAATGGTTCCGTACACATACCGGGGAAAGGTGATAAGGGCCTCAAGAACAAAGCAAGAGTTGCTGAATAAAACAGACCAATTCGTGCCGTGGCAATTTCTTTTCATTAGTGTTGGGAGTCGAAATACCACTCTGCCACTGATCCTGATAGGTGCTATACCTGTTTGAATATCAATCCATTTCGACTAACAGATTGTGGCATGAATTGGGTTGACGAATGGCAGCGAAATGAATTCGGAAAGGTTCAGCTAGAATATGAAATTATTTTCGTGTAATATTATGATCACGTCATGAAAGAATAATGTGCTTTGTTTACGCGAGAGAGTTGGAAGCTTGGAGTTGTACAAGTCTATAGTTTTTATCACAAGCTTATCTCGACCGATAAAAGTTCGCTCCGCTCAACTTTATCTCGCTCGATGTTGGATTCATCAAATTTGTTGAGTATCGATGCTACGTAGACATATTATCTGCCTGTTCAGAAGGACCTCGTACAGTGTCCTCTTCAAAAAAACCCACAGGTGAATTTCATCTAGACAAAAATTCGCTACGGAAATAATGAATGTGTATAAATTTAGGTCTTGGATGCTGGCGTCGAGGATTAACCCGAGATCGGGGGTTGAGAGCGGCTAAGAGAAAACGAAGAAACCCTAGCAACACACAAACAGCAAGATACTGATGAGTTCCTTACTAAACTAGGTCATTTTATTTGACATAGTTTTGCTCTCCCGCTTTTATTAAAACGCTTCTTCTCCAAAAGTTGTCCGCTAATGGAAATTTCCACATCGGGCTATGAGAGACTAGCTTTAAGTTAAGCGAATGTTGACACGGGGGTATCTGTGCTATGTTAACAAGCTCGAAGGATAGACAGGCACCTCATTGTGTGTAAGGATTAAATGTTTCAGAAGCCTCCTCGAAATATTCATCTAATTATAGAATTCGGCAATTTTTCAAGTGTCCAAATTGACTTTCATGATGGAGTAAGCTACGTATGATTTTGATGTTAAGGTTATCTAAAACCAGGCTTAAGCTTGGTCAAGACGAAAGTAATCCTTATCGTATATTTATGAACAAAGACCAGCGACTCAAAGTAGATGGGTAGTACAATATCTGAACAACAAGTAAAGAAGTAAATGGAAGATGGCTAGGGTTTGGGATGCCGCCACATGGAGCCCACCTGATTTCCACAATAGGAGTTCTGATCGACGAAGCGAATGTAACGAATGAAAAGAGAGCAGGTTATAAGCTCATTCCACTTCTATAATCTTAGAATGACTTGCCGGCGAGAACTATCAGATAGGAATTGCGAGTAGGCACGCGGCGTATGTGGCTGCCCCCACGAAGTCCAGAGGATTTGTTGGTGCCACACAAGCGCATGAGTTTGTTAGGATGTTCAAGTTCGAACCAGCGACGGTGCAGACGACGCTCGAAACGCAAGTAAGAGCGCCACCGGTAGTAGTTCCAGCAAATCCGGCGAGACAGGTGCAGGTGTTGGATAGCGGGTCGAGGACCTGACCGAGTCCGGCACAGACAACTGTGCTCGCGCAAGTAAGAACTCCTCCGTTAGTGGTTCCAGCAAATCCAGCGAGACATGTGCAGGAGTTGGATAGCGGGTCGAGG
>FJVC01000565.1:0-12570 GCA_900074895.1 Rhynchosporium secalis
AGAAGACTTGCTTATCTTAGCTCTTGTAGAGTACATGATCAGTGCGGATACGCCTAAGATCTCGGACAATCTAAAGGTCATTCGAGGTCAAGGATCTGTACCTTAGTCTGTGATTTTCGATCTGAAGACGCGCTCGATTAAGAAGAAGAAGCATGATACTACGGTGTCCGAATAACTCCCTCGCCTTTAGATTCGCCAGATTCCGTTCTTAGTTCTCGCATACTATGACTCTGGCCTCTTTAGATCAGAAGAGGTAATAGTACGCAACGTGAAAGTAGACGTTACTAATTGGGAGACCGAAAAGAAAGTAGACGTACGTAAATTGATTAACCTTATCAAAAAAATAGCGGATGTTATTAAGGCTACGCCAGGACGGAAGCTAGAGGTCCTATATCGGTATAGGACGGGACTGGAACTTAGGGACCAAGTCGAAGGAGTAGCCTCAGCCTTGCCTGATTATCTCGCTGTATAGTAGTCGGCTCGAAGCAACGAGGCATTACTCCCTAGTAGATCTCCTAGAGACTGCTCGGTTGATAGAGGCGTGCGTATTGACCTCGTTGATACTAAGAAAAGGGTAGCTCTTGACGATAAGATCATTGATGCTTTAGAAGAAGATAAGTATGATTTCGATAAGAAGGAGGATTATACCGCATGTTCGATGGAGAGTTGTAACTACTGCGGTCACTGTTCGTACTAAAAGGTTGAGGGGCATATAGTTCCTGTACGTCAAGGGAGTATCTAGTATATATATGTTCCATGAATATGCTCGATAATAAAAATTTAGTAGAAATAATCGGGCGACGTGATATGGGCGAAAGTAAAGTCTTGATTGTGTACTGATCCTCGTCTGTGCCGGTACTACATGGCCCTGATGGATCTAGCCAAAACAAGAGTTTACAAGTTAGATTTGATACCTATCCTTGACCTCTCCTCTAAGAACAAGCAGTTCATCATATATCAGAAGGTGCTATTTTAGAATATCAGTTCCAAATTGTGGTTACCTGCTATATAATCTATAAATCTAGATTAAGAGTATCTTAAAATAGAGGACTTGAAATTATAGTATAGAATAATAGTTCTAAACCTTTAATAATAATACCTGACACCCTCGCTATCACGTCCGCCCAACATCTTCTCCAGTTGACAGGACTAGGTCTAGAGACCGACACCTCGACTCGTATCCTTGAAACTCTGCACGTATAGGCGTTCGAGCAAAATCCTCCTTAAGTCGTCTTCTATTAGCAAATTACTAATCATTATTTAGATAACACTCGCAAATATTAGCTGAAAAGATATCTGGTGGTACTCGAATGCCTAAATATTCTTGAAAAATCCATTAACACTCTGCGTTGTTTCTTTTGCGTGGTATCATTTTCCGCTTGCACTCGTTGACTTGTCCTTTGGGCCGACAATAAATGACATATGATACCTAGGTGCAGATTAGCTGAAGGTCATGCCTAGGTTTAGAGAATATCCTCTTGTCCTCCCCCCTGGCGTTTATAGAGCCCTGCGACGAGCGTAAAAGGCGAGGTACTATCGGTCTTCACTAGATAGCATCTCCGAAAGCTTCGTATAGTGAGTGTATTTCGGAGAGAGAGCAAGTTGACACTACTACAAGTGTAAGTACGGCCGTGCCATGGGGTCCTCGACGGGCCTCGTTCCTTGCTACAAAATCAAAAATCTGATTACCTCTGCAGCCCGAGTCCGAAGTACTAAGGTGGATGGATACACTTTATTATTTGATGTGAAGCCTCTTATGTAGGGGATTGGGTGGGTCATAGACTTTAGCGGACGGTCTAATAAGTATAGTGCTAATCCTGGTATCGTGGGCTTGCTTTATCGCAAAATCAGGTACTTGCTCTACGAGAATATTTTTTGACTAAGATATGACTTTAAGCTAAACTACTTATTCCTCGTATAGCCAGTGCCTGCTAGTACGGACTTCTGTTACGGTTATTTCAATATAACAAATATCTATAACAAATAGTAATAAAATAATAAAGGTAGGGTTTTATAGTTCGGTCTGCAATCGGGAGCTCTAATATAAAGCTTTATTCTGAAGGGCTGAAACTATACTAGTGTGGCCGATTATAAGATACCTGAAAAGTACTACGTGCCGGAAATTCTTTCTAGAAAAAAAGAACTCTAGCGTATTACACGGAGAATATAGGAAAGTATACTTGAGAATATTAATAGCTTTATCCCTTCGATGACCACGCAATTGCACTACCCTATTAACTCAGCTGTAAGCCGCGTTTCCAGAAAAGTATGCTATATAGAATCGAAATGTTATTTAATCCGTGGATTGCAGGGCGGCGGTTATGACTCTGGTTCTGTATTAGTAAGAATTCCATATGATGACGTATAACTTACTCTGTATACTACTGACTTTGTAGTTTTCCGATACCTGGATAAGCTTTCTGTAGATAAATCAGTCGGAAGCTTCTTAAGCTTTTAAATAAGTATATATATGTTAATAATATCTCTATATAATAATAGGATTCTTTTAATCTATACTAGAAGTTTAATTTGGCTCTCGTACTCTTCTTCTTTCCTTATACGACGAACGATTGACCTAATATAGGCTCTCGATCCAAGCGGGTTCTGAGCGCATATAGCTCGAAGACACGAGGATAGAAACCGGCACTCCCCTAGTCTAGTAGAGCTATTCTGCTATCCCTCAAATATAATATGTTTCGCGGCGTAAGGTCGGTGTAGCAGATAACTAAGTTTGCTGACGTGAATACGAAGATGTTCTCTTGATAATTTAGTAGGTAGTCCGTGAGTATTTGATTTAACTAGTTCTGTATTTCCGAAATAGTAGCGAACGACGACGAAATTCCACTATCTGACTATAAGTAACCTTGTGGAGGACTACTACCCACGGGGCTAGGACCCTATATAACTAGCATTAGAATTGTTACTAGGTAATCAAGCGCCTCTACGATCTTATTAATAATAGCGTTTTGTTCTCCGAGGTTTGAACGTTCTAGATATATTAACATGTTTATACTATTAATATACTCTATGATAAGATATATAATAGATTTATCTTAAAAGAATCGGTAAACCTCTAGTACGCGGAAAATAGTTTGATCCACGTGTTTCCATACGTACTGTTGGGTGGCCGCTTCTGCTAGACTAATGTTGATTCCGTACTTGATAATTGCCGCATTTGCAAGGTGGATAAAGTTGCTACTAGACTTATGTTCCCTACAGAATAAGACTAGTGCTTTGTCACTGGGGAGAATTGGTGCCATCGTGTTTGATAAGGGAAGATTGACTGGAACTGAACTGTGGATTTAAGTAGTGCTAGTATATCACTAGTCAACTTTAGGACTAGTACTATGCTACTTATAACTATGACTTTACTTACTAATACAAATAATCAGGCGTGAAATATTACGAATAAAGTAATAGCATCTTGGAACTATTTGCTTATAGGTAATATCTATATCTAGAAATATCTCTTCGACCTTGCTCTATAATATACTATATAAGTATTCCCAGTCGGATGTACTGCTGAAAAGAAGTCTTTACCCTTTTTCTCTAATAATCCCGTATTAGTTTCGAAACAGTATTTACTACTCCTTATTTTGCCTCCTTACGACTTGAGAATAACCTCTGTATAGTCGCTATCACGAAGATCGAGTCTCTGCACCGAGCTGCTTGCAGCTAGCTGCTCGGAGAATGATTCCTAATTGCTTGTGCTCGAGGCAGCCGGTATGCTCTTGAGAAACCTCCCTTTCTTGACTTTCAGAGCGACAGGTGCTATATTGATCGAATAATTGTACTTGATCATGTTATCTATAGCTAGACCGTCTCTGGATATAGCGGATATATAATTGAGTTTCACTACGTCTTTCATGACGATAGAGCTTCTATTTATTAGTATAGAGATAGTCGATTGATTCATGAAACTCATATCTAGTAACGATAACTAATACTACCCTCCGCTATATCATAGGCCTATCTTCTATTATCTAGAATTGCTTAGATGATATAATACACTATAAGACTATCTGAGACAGGGAATTCCTATGACTGAACCGCTGACGTGGAGACCGTAGCATACCCGTGGTTCGTCACAGTTAGAAGTGTTGCAGTTTGAATTCGATGGAGGTTCAATTTCTACGGTAGGGAGTAGCTATATATATAGGTATATGTACAGTGATCAAAGTACGTATCTTACGTACTATATCCGGTACTTCCGGTACTAGCAATTGGTTGAGTACGCTATTCAACTCCGGTACTTCCGGTACCTTCAGGATGTTGAATACGCTCCTCCGTACCGTACTCTGTATCATACCGTACTGCCGTACTGCTATTACTACCTATATTCAACAAGAAGGCCGCGTGAGCTATCAGACATCGGGTCTATCTGCATGTTGATGCGAACAGAACTATTAGCATGAACTAGATATATTGACTAGTGACTCTAGCTCAATTGAGCTCCTTCAGATATAGGGCCTACCGTATGAGCAACGATCCTGATAACCGTGATAACGAGATTAGTGATATTTTGCGGGATATCGTTTATTGCGTAAGCTTAGGAGGACATTTTAGAGAATGTTCTCGGGGAATACTTGAAGCTCTGAGATAAGAAGAGAAATTCAGTGATACGCATTTGGATATTAGGAAAGGAAGTTGCTAGTATATGCTTATATAGAGAAATATTTGGGAAAAGTCCCTACTATTTCTCCTTGTGTAAGGGGTATAATTGTCGTATATCTATCATAACGAATGAAGTCTGGTTTCTTTCAAGAACTAACGCTATTATCTGTAATTCTTCTCATTAGTCGTGTGATTGAATGCTAGCGCTGACGCTAGATACTAGACTGCAGGAAAGGTTAGGTTGTAAAACGGAAAATGTGGCCCGCTTCTAGTTGCCGAAAAGAATATCGATATTATTAGAATTCTGGCTATATGGCATGTGCTGTAAGCTACGCTTTGCTGTGCGTGCATTCTGTAATTAGTCATGCCACGTATATAGCAGAGTTTTCCGGTGCCTCTGCATCTAATAATTCATATAACTTTCTATTATAGTAGTAATTCAAGTTAATACAAATCCATAAAAGCAACTGTGATTCTATTAAGATCTTTTATTCATTATTTTACAGTATATTCTACTATAAATACTATGCCGTCGCTATCATATAACAACGCCACTAGCGCCACCGGCTCCTCCGGAAGCACTATCGATAGCTCTAAAGTAGTGCTATCTTACGATAACTACTTTGAATAGGAGTAAGCTACGGAGCAGAAATTATCTAGTGCTAGAGTGAACTATACGATCAAATCCGACACGTAATTACCTCCAAATTCGGCTCTATAAGTAATTTAGAGGAAAGAGAGAAAAGAAGCAATATCTATTATCGTTAGCTTATTAGCTACTCCTATTTAGAATAAATATAGACCGTATATTAACACTAGAAACCTATATACGATCTGGCAGGCTATTAAAGAAGAAGAAGGAATAGTTATGATTAGAGGAATAGCGAATTTGCTGCTCTTTCCTATGAGCTAATCACTACTTCGATTCACGACTACGTAGCAAAGCTATAGCTATACTAAACACGACTTTCAAGAGACACGGTACCTCTTACGGACAGAGATATTCGAATGAAACTGCTATAGCCTCTGCCGTCGTCTAGCCTTTAGTCGATACTAGTAATTAACCTCTAAAGTAGAGAGCTTTCCCTTAGCGCTACGGTGCGAGAGCTAAATATCTACTTGATCTAGTATAAGAATCAACTCGGCCCTATCCTAACTGCAGACGCAAACTACGTAAATAACCGTGGAATTTAGAGGGGATAGTCACTAAGAAGTCGTAGCCGTGGACGAGGCAGAGGATCAGGCAATAGAGGATATAAGGAAGGAAGAGATCATAGCTACGGCCGTAGCCGTAGCAGAGGAGGCATTGAAAAGAGAGGAAAGCTAGGCAAAAATCAGTGCGCACGGTATAGAGGGTACGGCCACTAGTATGCAGACTATACGAGTAAAGAAGACGTAAATGCCGATTAAGTAGAGAATAAGAAGAAGAGTAACGTCTGCTATCTACCGTCCGAGAAAATATCGTCTTACCTTACTGAGACGTCTGAATTACCGTAAGGAAGTGCCTTTATAGTATCAGCTGAGATACCGGCATAGAAATTAGACTCCGGAGCTTTAAATCACTTCCCTAGGATACTATTACAATTTAGCTAACTCACTCGATAGAGCTCTAAACGCTACGTAAAGGTAGCTACGAACCGATTTGCAGCTGCAGAAGGTTACGGTAATATAACTATAGCTAGCTTAATACTACGGAACGTCTAGTATATACCAGACTTCGGAAATACTCAATTAGTATCGATCGAACAACTTACAGATAAAGGAATTCAGATAGTATTTTCTAAAGTATCGGCTAAGGGGTATAGAGATAACAAAGTCTTATTTTCTAGCACTAGAATAGGAGGCAACAGTAGTACTCTCTATATTATTGATCAGCAAGAGAATATACCTGAAGCATAGAATATAGAGCCTAGCATTATAGTACTAGAAAAAGTGAAAATAGATAGCGAAACGAGTAGTAAAGAGACTACGGCAGATCTATAGCATCGACGGTTAGGTCACTTGAATTATGCCCATATTAAGAAGCTCGCATAGTATAAAGGCTATAGGCTGAAAATAGGCAAAATATCACTGCCTAAGAGAGAAGCTACATATATAGCATATACGGCAGGCCGTATAAAGGAGAGATTCAATAAGAAGAGTAATACTCGTACGGATATGCCTATTAGACGCCTTCACGCCGATATATCTGGAATTTTGCCTCGATCAATAAGAGGCTATAAGTACTTCTTACTCGTAGTAGATAATGCCACAAGAAGCTATTAGGTAGAGCTCTTGCGGGATAAATCAGCTCCTATAGTATAGCCTATCATCAGAGCTCTAAAGGAGAAGCTTAAGCATGAAGGGAAATATAAAGAGAGAGTTATAGTCTACTAGAGAGTAGATAATAGCAGAGGAGAATTCGGACCGGAATTCTTACGGTAGATTAAAGAAGGAGGCATGACTTCGGAGCTATCCTACCGTATAAATACTCTCTCAATAGAGTAGTAGAGAGATAGATATACGAATTGGCTAAGATAGTACAGAGCATGCTATACGACGCCAAAATACCTGAAATCATGTAGTACTACGCCTTACAGTAGGCTATAAGACTCAAAAACAGGAGGCCAACTACCGCTCTACCGTACGGAAAGGCTATTAGATTGACTCCTTTAGAGGCCTATCACGGAAAGGCTGAAAGCCTTGAAACAGTAAGAGTATTTAGCTCCGTAGTAATACTACTGTATCTACTAGAACTTCACTAAAGGAAATTCGTCCAGAGGACTATTCTAGGAGCATGGATTTTAGTAGGAATAACTAGTAGTTAGACGTATAAGCTACTGAATATTAAGACATTCAAAGAACTAATTAGTTCAGACGTTAAATTCAATAAATATAGCACCTAGATAGTGAATAGAGGAATCCCGGAACTATAAAAGAGGCCGGTAATACTATAAGCAGTAGAAAGAGGTATTCCGGAAACAACTAATAGTGCTAATAGAGCTGCAGTTGCAAGACCTCCTTTACAGTAAGGAAAGCTAGTTGATAGTGCAACTGAAAAGACCTTAGCTGATAGAGCAGCTAGAAGGCCAGTTGATAGCGCAACTGAAAGACCTCCTTTATAGCAAGAGAGGCTAACTGACGTTATAGTTGAAAAACCTCCTTTATAGCAAGAGAGGCCAGCTAAGAGCTCAGAAAGACCTATAGCTAAGCCGGTGAATACCGAAGTAAGAGATACTTTAGTGCTATCGTCTAATTAAAGCACACCTAAATTAACTTAAGAACTACCTGCTAAGCACTAGCAAGTCTCTAGGTACAGAAGAAAACAGTAAAGGAAGTAGTTTTATAGTAATAAGGAGACAAATCGGTAAGCATTCAGTATAGCACTTGCAGCAAAAGCAGTCTCTTGTCTAGTAGCACTTATTACTATTAACAGTAAGCCTACAAGGCTAATAGAGGTTATTACGGTATCTGAAGCACTACGAGATAATCCAGAGGAATAGAAAACTGCAATTACAGCTGAGTTTAAAGCTATTCTAGCTATAAGCACATATAAGATCTGCTACGGAAAGCTACCTCCAGGAATATCGCTGATTTCTTCAAGACTAGTGCTACGAAATAAGATTACCTCGCAGAATCAAATTGCAAGGAGAAAGGCTCGGCTTATAGTACGGGGTTTTGAATAAAAGTACGGCCTTGATTACTTCGATACCTTTGCTAGCGTCATACGGCATATAACTCTACGAGTACTACTCGCCTTTGCAGCTTATAGGGACCTGGAAATCGATTATATTAATATCGATACGGCGTTCCTAAACGCTACTTTAAAAGAAGAGGTTTTCATAGTAGTACTAAACGATAAAGTGCTAGAGGTCTAGAATTCACTTTACCTAGAGCTTAAAGGAAAGGAGGTGTATTTGCAACTTCTACGCTCTCACTACGGCTTAAAACAAGCACCAAGGGAATAGTAGCTCGCCGTAAAGAGCGAAATAGAGGAATCAGGTCTCTAGAGCTCAGAGGCAGACCCTAGCCTTTTCTGCTACAAAGGCAGAGCGTACGTACTAGTATTTATAGATAATATGCGAATCATTAGAAACGAGATAGATATAGCGTACCTTAAAGGGAAGCTATTAGCACGATAGAAAGGCAAAGATTTAGGTGCAGTAGATACCTTTATTAGACTGCAGATCGAACGGGACCGGAAGGATCGCATACTGAAGATATACTAAACTCAATACACTGAAAAGCTACTAGAGAGGTTTGAAATAGCATAAGCAAACGGTAATAAGCTCCTAGCAATAGCTAGTATAGTACTACGGAATTTAGAAGACAGTATACTATTAGATAAGCTGAAAATATCACTTTACTAGCAGATTATAAGCTCTTTGATCTACCTCTCTAACCTTACTCGACCTGATATTGCCTATATAGTAGGTCAGCTTGCACGGCATATATCGAAACCGATAGAATTCCACCTGAAAGTCACGAAACCTCTCCTACTGTACTTATCACGCACTAAAGCCGATAGTATCACTTACGGCATATAAAACGGCGTGGAACAGTATAGCAGGGAGCTTCTAGAGCAGATATTCGACGTTTTTACAGATACTATATAGGCTACGGAAGGAGATAGGAAATCGTTTTAAGGCTAGATAGTAAGATACTACGGAGGTCTTATCTCTTAGGCTGCAAACCGACAGAAATCTACGGCGCTTTCATCACTAGAAGCAGAGCTTATAGCCGCTTCCGATAGTGCTAGAGAAGTAGCCTAGCTGATAAAGCTATAGAGAGACCTTAGTATCACTACGCCCAGGCTACCTACGCTTTACCTCGATAACGCCGGCGCAGAATCGCTCACTAAAGAGAGGAAATTTCATCCAAAAGCGAAGTATATCGATATACGCCACTTCTATATAAGGGAGAGAGTTTTAGAGGAAAAACTAGTAGTACGGCACGTCCCAGGGCAAGATAATATAGCAGATTGCCTTACGAAAGCACTCGATTCTACTTCTCTAGAGCGATATAAAGGCTATATAGGCATGCCGTACTTGGAGGCTATAAATAGAGGCTACAAGGGGCCACGATAAGCTCAGATATATCTTTAAAGGCTATCAAGCTACGGTTTTATAGTACTCTTGTACTATAACGCAAGCAATATAGCTGCGGGGCTATAGAACTTCATACTAATAGCATTTAGAGGGAGACGTACACGCTATATACGGCCTAGAGTAGCGTATATTACAGGAGTTAATAAGGCTGCAAAAGGAAATTGCGGAATAACTAAATTTCGAGTTTTTATAGTGTTTTTCTCAATATATACTATCAATTAGGTACAGAGTCACGGAAAAGGGGGTATATTAGAATTCTGGCTATATGGCATGTGCTATAAGCTACGCTTTGCTGTGCGTGCATTCTGTACTTAGTCATGCCACGTATATAGCAGAGTTTTCCGGTGCCTCTGCACCTAATAATTCATACAACTTTCTATCAGATATATCTGGTTTCGTAAGAATATTTCTTTTAGTGCTATCCCATGCATACCTGATATCCTAATCTGTTGGTCCATAAGTACGGTTCTTAGTCACGTGTAGTGGAGCCGTAGATTAGCCGGCGCGAGTAGGTATATTTCGACTCTCTGTCGAGATCTACCTTGATTCTGTAGCCACTAATACAACTACTATTACACCTATAAATAGAGAAGTTTTACGACTCACGCTAACTACTTAACTGTACGTGCGGCAGCAGAGTGATACCAACATAATCTAAAGCTAGGTTAGATCACGATTTCATGAACCCTTTGCCTAAATCCCTGTTAGCGCTCTCTCACCAATACCGATATCCTCTAGCCCGAATTCAAAGCTGAGTTAGGATCACGATTTCATGATACTTCCCTCCTGGCATACCAATCATACTATGCCGTACGTACTAGTGCAGTGATCATATTTTATGTTAAATTTCTTCACATTGCTCTAACGTGTTCATCTCTCGTGTATCATATTTCTTTGTCTTACCTGGTTCTTCCAATCTGAGACGTTCCACTAGTCTGTGGCATTACTCAAAGGTCAGGATACTATACTTCCACCCTAGGCGCGGGCCGCCAGATATCTCTGAGTATAGTTACTCCACACGAAGCTTCCAAGCTCTGCAGCATTCCCTCAATTTATTAGAAGCATTAAAAATCAAAAGGGTACTGCACGAAGACGTTCCATTTCCTAATTTGGGGGAACTATATGCCGTGATCATCCGTAACAAACGCTAGTAATACTCCTCATGATTGGTCGAAGCTAGCTTGACCACCGAAGTAGCCAACACCTTCTACACCAGTATGTAGCCTAAGTGACCTATGAATTTAAGCCCAATCTGTTATGAAAAACCAACACTATCGACATGACGTCGGATTCTTCTTCCTACTTGCAGCAAAATACACGTTATTGTGAGCAGGAATCGCAGGAACGAGAAACCTTTCGAAGTGGATGATATTGTATACAGGGTCTTAGTCGTGACCTCTTCGACCCAATGATATTACTTTCGATCAGAAGAGATAGCTGAACGAGAAAGTATACGTATTTTGTTGAGGATTTATACCTGCGGAATCTCAGTATCAAATTGTAGATAAGAGTACGAATTCCTCAAAGTTTGACTTTTCGCTCCTCATCCCTCACGATCCTTTGAGTACCTTTTCAAAAACTACATTTTTACATATGTATCAGAGTTGTCTACCAATACTCTACATAGGTAAAGGCTCCTACAGAAATGTCTGCAAAACCGAAGCAGCCAGAGCCGTGAAATGTTGACGGAAAACGTAAGACTACCCGAAAATCGTCCACAGACCCATCTACCACTGTGCATCTTCAGCAGACTGTCAGTGGATCGAGTAAGATTATAGATCCAGCTACGGAGGAGATTCTTCAAGGAGCATCCAGTTGGGAGTACGTTTTAACGGACCGCTGATAAAACACCGCTAACGAACTCCTTAGCTTTCAGCCAGTGCCATCTGTTGCTGAGAAGAAGGAGTAGGATATAATCTCGGATCATAAGGCTAGGTATTTGGGTTCAGGACGTTAGTTTTGGCTCTCTCTAGGCATGTTTTGAATGTGTGAAATCGTTGTGTATAACAGTATTCAAGCACTACGTACAAGCTGTAGTAACACCTCGAAAAGAATGGCATGCCCCGGCAGAGTCGTGTTAATTTTACTTCTCCAATATAGCCTTGATCAAGTACCGTATACATCATCAATTGATCTGTAAGTGAATTGCCAAAAGGTCAATCGGCGAAGCCGCCTCTGTCTTTAAGCAGCTAGCACATCATGCTGCAATTATAGGCCCTGGATCATCGAGGGGAGACGGAATCAATTTCCTCAAACCACTGTCCTGCTTCCAAAGTTGCAGAAAAGCAAGCCAGTTATCCTATGATATAACATCACCTTTAATTATTACTCTTGAATCTAGCTTTAATCGAAATGATTGACTTCTTGAATGATTCAGGAGAAGTATCTTTCTGCTACTCTAGTTTGGATTCAAAAGCAAGGATCAAGATCCTTGCTTGATTGAAGTGGAGGAGGGGTTAATATGATTGGAGGAGACTGATCGTGGCTTTGACTTCCAGCTCATGGCTGGAGGAATGCTGAGAAAATAGGGAACGACTTAATAGTCGGCTCGCCTTCTGTTGCGCTATCGCTTACAGTCGGTGAAAGCAAGTGTCCTAGGAAAGCAAGTGTCCCAGTAAAAAATGACAGGGCAGCTATTTCCCTATTAATTTATACTGATCTAGCTTTATTACTATTCCTAACTCCGATATCAAATATTCTAGGATTATCAAAAAATTAAATATAGTATTAAATTCAGCTCCTAATTACTACCTTTTGCATAAGACGAAAAGTGACTATGATAGAGCCTTCCTCTAGGCGCGTCAGGAGGCTCTCGACGACCCCGGCGAAAAACTAGCCTTTTACGCGTCTATATACTTTATTAAAGAGG
>FJVC01000408.1:1952-21417 GCA_900074895.1 Rhynchosporium secalis
AAGATATTCCTATAAGCTATAGCTTCTGCTGCGATATATTATAGCTTATATATTTCACTTATAGTAGAAATAGAACGTATATATAAGTTAATAGAGGACTTCCTCTATATACTAGATAGATCTCTACTAGATAGGGACCGTGCTAACTATATATTATATCTTCTTTAGATATTATATAATAGGCGTTCCTTAATAATTCAAGCTCACGTAGATACTAAAGTAGTTATTAAAGAATATTTTCGCGCGCTTTAAGATATACTAAATCTTATTACTATTCTGGACGCCTTACTAACTACGTTAATTAGTACTTCTTATAGATCTATAATCGCACTACTTAGCGAGATTATATATACTATTATATTAGAGATAGTCAAGCTAGTATAAATCTTACGCCTATTAGTACTAGACGCAGTTATAAGTATAATAGCTCTTCTAAGAATTAATATTAACGAACTAAGCTACTAAACGGAATTTATACCGGGGTTACTATATTAGGCCTCTTTCCGCGACTTAGACCTAATAATTATAACGTTAGGAATTTTATTCTATATTTTAAGATACTCTCTAATACTACTTACGCTTAAACTATAATAAGTACTAGTTATAAGTAATAAGATAAGAGACCTTATATTCTTACGTGAACGTCTAAACGCACGAGGCCTAATTTTTCAGAGCGAGATCAAAAGTAGTATAATAGCGTATTAATAGTCGTATTTAACTAAATCTCGTATTAATATAAGGAATATAACGAATTTGATTATATTATCCTTAGACTATAATATCTAATTAAAATTACTATTAACTCCTATTAATAATATAGAAGGATATATAAGTATAGTCGACTATAACCTATCGAAGGATACTAAGGGCAGAAGAAAGTTAAAGAGAACTAATAAGACTAATATTATAAAACTAAACAGAAGTATACTAAAACGCTATAAGTCTTTTATCTTCGCTTTACTATAACTACTAATAAATTAACTTTTAAAACTAGGATACTACTAGAGAGTTATAGACTTAATTTAGAACAGAATACTATTCTTAAGAAAATTAATAAGTATATAGAGGCTACCTTATATTACTAGTAACTTAGAAATAACGTATACTATTAAGGACCTAGTTAATCGAGAAAACTAAGGTAATACTACGAATAGCTGCCTTTTTAGTACTATAGTATTAGATATAGACCTCTAATTATACGAACTAAGATAGTCTTACCTAAAGAAAAAGCTAACGGGTATAGCTTTACTTACTACCTGGACTGCTAACCTTACGGAAGATAACGATAACGACCCTACTATAGTACTAATACTTACGAAATCTAAGGGAAAGTCTAAAGTAGTAGTAAGAGTAATTAAGTTAATAAAGAAACTTACTGCAAAGAAGTCTTCTCTAAAGAAGATAATAGAACTATTAACTAGAAAGGATAATAATAGTATAGAGAGTATAGCTTTAATTCCTTAGATTATAACAGGGTTATATTTCAAGGAAGACGTCCTAGACTCGTCAGGCGAGAGCAACGAAGATAATTACTAAGAATTAGCTTCCTTTTCTCTCTAAGGATAGAGTTTTTTTTAGGCTAAGGGGGGGGAGATATCACGGGATAATATCACGGGATAAGACAGAGATAGAGATAGCACTAAGTACTTAGTGCCGTTAGTCAGCTTCACTTAGATAGCTCCTCCTACTATAGCGATAGAGAGAATCAAGACTTTTACTATATATATATCTCGGACGCCCCCTAACACACCCTAACCCCCCAAAACAGTATTCTTAGTATCCACAAACTCACATAAACCCCTTTAGCATCACCATACACTCCTCCCCCTCGACCCCCATCCCCCAATCCCTTCCAAAGCTCCCAATACTAATTTCCCCATCTCATCTCATCTCATCACACAAAATGCAACAAACCATTCACTTAATCTGGTCCCTCTAAGCACTTACGCTCGCACTCCGGGATGAGGAATCTACATATATACCTACCTATCTCCCTACTATAGAATCTCAACCCCAAACCAACCAGTCAACCAGTCAACCAGTCAACCAGTCACCCAGTCAGTCTCCACACTTCCTATCCCACGTTTTCTGACATCTCCGTTCATCTCAGCAACATACAATATTCCACGAGATATCCATATCCAGACGTTGACTCGATTTCATTCCGATGATATGTAGCAAGTGCATTAATTACTGTCCACTAAACTACCTCTCAAGCCAGGCAGTCAAGTCAGTCCACCTGCAGGTAGCTAGCTAGCTACGTATCGGCATGCAAAGTAAATTATGAACATCCCATCCATCCTTACCATACTAAAGCGTTACGTTTCGTTCCACCATTCCCATCCTGTAAACCAGGGCAGATTGCCATCATTGTTTACACAGAAGGATTTTTCAATAACGAAACGCCATTATCCATGCCCCCCTTCCTTCCATGATACCAGCCAACGCCAAGCTCGAAAAAGGGAGAAATCTGCATGCCACAAACTCAAGAGGCCAAGGACATGGTTCCGTGCTAAGACGATATCAGCTTTTCCCCTTAACTGGTCTTGGAAGAGGAAATATACTTTAACCTAATCATTATTCTTGCCACCAGTAACCTTCGCAGCTTGAACAGCACTCATCTTCGAGATCCAAGCTGGAGAAGGCTGGATCTTGCGAACGGTACGGATTTCATCGCTAGAGTAACCCGGGATACGGATGTTGTAGCCGCGCTCAAGGGTGAGTTGGATATCACGAATCTCGAGGGTCTTGCTACCGCGTTCCTTGGCATTACGGCAAGCGGCTTGGAGGACTTGATCGACGAAGTTGTCGGCAACGTTGAGGACGGACTTGTGGATGTCAGCTTCTCTGTCTTACAACAAATGCCGAAGTTTAAAATTATAGTTTTCATGACGAAACTTCGACCAGTCGAATACCACGCTTCGACGGGAGGGAGGCACGTTCCCATCAAGCTGCCAACGAGAGGAAGAAAAACGACAGACCAAGTAATAACTCGAAATTCAACATACCTCTTCAACATCAGGAGTCAATCCCTCACCACTATCCAATCCTTGACCACCACCAGTAACCTGGCGAACCAACTCATCAAGCTTCTTCTTGCTCAAAACGTGATCACCTTCACCCTCCATACTATAAGTTGGCACCTTTGGAATAACAGGCTGAGAGATGACACTACCACCATTTGACGGTCCTCCAGTGTAAGTCGGGCGTGCTTGCTGCATTTGTACTTGTGTCGGAAGTTGGGTTGCACGTTCGGGGAGATGCTTGGGGATGGGCATTTTATTTGTGATGACGTTGGCTTCAGATCGGGGTGCGGTTGGATGTGAATGGCCCATTACATTTGCAGTGGCTGTGTTGGAGTACGATCTAGCGGCACTTTGAAAGGCGTCCGATTGTGATAGAGGTTGCGGGATTTGTTGTTGTTGTTGTTGGCCTTGCGAGGTAGCCGATTGGGGGATGCCTGCAGATCGCGGAGCGGCAGATTGAGGTGAATTCGTTTGCATGGGTCGTTGGTTCCCCTGCATCTGCGTGATTGCAGTATTGATCTGAGGTGGCAGGCCAGCTTCTTGCTTAATGTTAGGCATTTGACCAGTGCTGGAAGGAGCGCTCTGGCCTGGCATTTGAGGCTGCACCATCTGGCTGCTCGGTTGCGGAACTTGAGGCATGGGACGAGGTCCACCCGCCTGCTGATTCCTTGCAGCTTCAATGGCAGCATTCACAGTCTGTGTCGGATTAGGGACTTGCTGAGGATTCATTTGTGGTCTAGCTGGAGGTTGTCCACCATTACTAGCATTTGGGCCTGGTCGAGGAACATTTGAAGAGCCAGCTGCTTGTCCCTGAGCTTGAGAATGAGCATTTGCACTTCTGAACTGTTGCTGTTGCTGGCGGAAGCTCTCAACGAAATTCTTGGCGTCAGTATGCGACTTGTTGGCTGCCTCTCTCTTCTCCTTGAAGTCCTTCTCTTCCTCTGGCGACAACGGTTTCCCATCTTCTTTTCGCTTCGAGATGAATGCATCAAGTTGAGAAATACGGCCCGCGAGGGATTCCATGTTCATCAAGGCCTTCACATATTTGTTCTTGGACTCCCCTAGCCATTTCGTAGCTTCTGCCGTACCGAGCGTTAGGTTTGGAGGAAGCGAGTATGGGAAGCTGTTGACATGTTCCATTAACTTCTGACTGATCTTGGGCTGCTGTCTTTGCTGAGCGGGACTCGTAGATCCACCGACATTCTCTGATCCCTGTCCCGCATTCTGTTGCGGCTGGCCCTGAGTAGTAGGTTGAGGGGCTGCTGCTGACTGCGGTTGCTGTTGTTGTCCTTGTACGCCAGACTGTCCTGATTGTCCAGGTTGTCCAGGTTGTGCAGACTGTCCTGGCTGTGCTTGCTGTTGAGCCTTTGCCTTTCCCGCAGCTTGCAATTTCCCAGCGAGTGTTCTCGAGAAGTCCATGAGCTTGCGCTTGGCTTCTAGATGTTGCTGTGTCTCGGACCCATTCGACTCAATTAGATTCCATAGCGATCTTAGGCCTTGCTCCCATTTGGTTCGTTCTTCTGCAGTAAATGGTTCCGGCAGGTTTCGCATCTGCTCCGGCTTAAAGAGGGGGATCTTGCGCTGCTGTTGCTGTTGGGGTTGCGGTTGCGGTTGTGCTCCGGCAGGCTGGCCCTGGGCTGGAGGGCCCGCCTGTTGACCGTTATTCATAGTATCGATACGCAGATACTGGTTATGTAGAGATAGATAGACAGGTATTGAAGTAGACTTCAACAGCAAAGCGCTCGACAGTGTGTATGGAATTAGATCTTCAAGTTGGTGATGTTGGATATGGTTCGAATATGTGGGGTTGGGTGTCGCGATGTTCGAAGCTGGGCTTCTTCGAGCGGCCGCATTCAGCCGCATTTTCCCCGGCTGACTTGATAATTTCGTGCGCTACACATTTCTCTTGCTAGTACAATGCTCTGTTCGTGAGCAGCTCCATTACTTGCCTATAAAAACAGCATGTTCTTCGTGATTCACACTTAAAAACGTTCTGTAACCACAAACGCTCAAGTACCCTTCTTCAAATAACCTGAGACGACAAGACTAAGTAAGCATATGCTACTATCAAAATCAAGGCAGCGTTCCCAGCACAAGCTAAGCCTTTATAATCTGTGGTATTGTGCTCAGGAAGGCTTGATAATGGATGTAGGATGACTAGACATTCATGAGTTTTGCCTTCTTCAGTAGAGGGATCACTGACAAAACACATGGAAATTACGAGGTATCGGGGACGAAGGAAAATCTCAGACAGTAGACTTATAATGTTACCTACTGATATACGAAGTATAGCTAGATATATCGAATCGTAAAGCAGACCATGAAGAGAAAGATATAGTTAATGAAGATGCTTTTGATTGTGTGAACAAAATGTCTAATCGCTATGCACTCGCAGACTTTCAAGACCAAACCCAAACCGCTATATACGCTAGACGAAATCCTCCAAAGCAATGCAGTTGATGCCAAATGCCCAAGCCCAGTTCCAAAGTCTTTGCTCCAGCATTCCCAGTCTATAGTCATAAATCATAATCCGTCCTCTTCTTCGTATTTCATTGCTCATTAACCATCACACGACAAGCATAGATATCGTATGCTCATTATTCATCATCGGAATCATCAGAATCGTCAGAATCATCAGAATCAACATCCATGTCTTGCACATACCAGTATGGCAATTCCCTCAAGTTCCCTCCTTCTCTATCCGTGTGTCCCTCATGAACCTCGATAATCTCCTCCACACTCTCAGGACCTTCATCCTCCTCATCAATCCTCGGCGGCGGATCATCAAAAACAAGACTCATTCTCTCTCCCTTAGTCTTCCTCCTCAACCTTCTAGCACTGGACCCGATCTCATTCGAGTCCTCAAAAGTAATAGGCTTCAAGTCCTCCTCATCCGTATCACTTCCAATACTCTGACTTATAGTTCTCTTCTGCACGCTTCCCGAACTCCTGCGCTTACGTCGCTTTTCCTCTCTTCTTTTCTCCAACCATATCTCCCTCACGCCTTCCAAGTCTTCGTTTTCGCATTGTAGGTTCTGGAAGTCGGTGAGGACGCGCGGATCGATCTCGCTGCGTGGCATGGACCGCACAGAAGCCGCTCGATCGCTTTCCGCATCTTCGTACTGGTGCGGCCGGATCACATCCTCGTCATCGGAGTCCCAGTCTTCGTACTCCTCCTCGCATATCTCCTCGAGTATGAAATTGCCTGCCACGACTGCTTTTGTTTGTTTCCGAGGTGGTGATTCGTCGGCGAAGGGTGGGATCGGTGAGGATGACAGAGATCGTGGTGCACTGTCGTCCGAGTCTTCTGAGTGCTCTGTATGTTGGACGGAGGAGTCTGAGGAGGTGGATCGCGGGGAGAAATCGGAATTGAGCATGTTGAATGGCGTGTAGGAGAAGTGGTGGGTTCCATTGCCGGTTGGTGTTATGGTTCCACTCTGCTCTGTCAGATGGGCATGGTTGAAGTGCATGCCGTTCCGGCGGCTCTTGAATGTGAATGCTGGAGAGGCAGTGGTAGGAGTCTGCGGAGGAGATGATGGCTCTGTCTGCTGGGCAAACTTATATTTGGGTGTTGTAGGCCTCATGGCTGCTATGCTAAAATGTAGGTTGTATCTCGTAGATTTCGGAGTGCTTTGGCACTATTGTAAAGTTCGTAAAGCGTATCTCAAGGCGTCAATGCCCGCGGTATGTGTCTCCAACAAGGAGAAGGAAGACGAGGAGGATTGCAGTTCATGATAATCTTTAGAGAGAAACCGGGTGCGTAGGCCTCGCAATTTGGACCAATCCAAAAAAAACAAAATGGTCTTGGTTGAGAGTCAGAAGGGGTGTCGGAACGCTGATTATATTTGTAGTCTGTTCCTGGAGTCCCAACTCGAACTCTCGAACTCGCGCTGGCTCGTGGCAGGTGGACAAGGGTGGTAAGGGCTGAGGATCAGCGAGCAGAGCAGCCAATTGTGGATTCTGCGTACGTGGGAAGAAGAAAAGTACTGGCGTTGCTTGCTCAGGAAAGGGGTAGGGACTTGTTTCGAACTGAAGACAAGTATGGGTGCGAGATGAGATTTACTCCGTGTGGGAAGATGTGAGGTGTGAAGTGTCCGAGATAAATTCTGGGATGAGGGGCGTCCAGGAAGAAATGTGCGGCAAGCCGAAAACTTATACTTGCTGCAGATATCGGCCGCAGATCCCCAGCCAGCCAGTCCAGCCAGTCCAGCAGATGGGACGGACGGTCTTCCGGTATCCCACGACTCCACTCCACTCCACGCACTCGTGCACTCGTGGCAGGCTAGGCAGAGAGACTGGGGAAAAGGCGAGTGAATGAAACAGGCACAGGCAACTTGTTGGATTGGAATGGAATGGAATGGGAAGGGATCGAGAAGAACCAGCCGGACGGACGGCGGCGACCAGACTGACAAAATGAGACAGATGCTGTCCTGTCCTGTCCTCTCCTGTCCTGTCCAAGGTAGGTAGGTATCTGTAGGTATAATAATGTCGGGCAGCTGGGCAGCAATGCAAACAATTGAGAGGTTCTGTATGGCCAGAACGGAACGACTAGATGTGGATGGGGATAGGGGATAGGGACAGGGACAGGGACAGGGACAGGATTCCTGGACTACAATACCTAGACGGGTGAGGACCGGTCCGTAGAGCCTTGCTATGCTGTGCTGTGCTGTGCTGTGCTGTGCTGTGTGCTGTACTACTGTACTGTATGATCTGCTTTGCGTTGCTATAGGGTAGTATGCTTTGCTATCGTGTATGCCACGCCACGCCACGCCATGCTCTGTCTGCTCTTCTTCGGCCTTCTCTGCGCGCTGGCGTCGGTGATGTGATAGATCGCAGGTACCCGGAGAATGCGTGCCTATGCAGGAATTCCTTCTCTTCTTCTATCGTAGATGTGCAATTCCTGCAGGTATAAATAAGTGTGACCGGGATATAAGTACAAGTAAGTCATGGAGGGGTGACTCGACGGGAGGACGCGCTCCTGATCGTCAAGCGTCCCGTCCGGTGCCGTATTTGGTGTTCTCTTCTTTCCCTTTTCTCCTTTCTTCTCTCCAGGTACCTTTCTCTAACTAGCAAAGTGCGATGGATGCGTTGTCAACAATGTAATCTCGCGTGACGGAAAAAAGAGGAAAAAAGAAAAGAAAAGAAAAGAAGAGAAAAGAGAAAAAGATGATCCCCACGTCAACAAGATCCCGCTCGCTGATCAATCCAATGATGGCGCCAGTTGAAAGCGCAGGCTCGGCAGGGAACTCCCTAGGTAGGTAGCACTGTGCCGTGGGGGCCACGGTCAGTAGACGCACGTGATGGGGGCTGAATTATACTTCTTCGAATACAGTACAGTAAGTATATTTCAACAGAGATGAAGTGAGACTACCCAACTACCTAACTCCCCAGAGATCAGAGAAAGCATCATGCGAAGTACCATCACAGAAGGAAATACAACCAGCACGAAAGTACTCGGGAATGATCCCATCGGGATGGTTATTTCTTCCTTTTTTCCTCCTGTCCATCTTCCCAGCCATATAAGCGAATACACCTACTCCGCAGATACATCTGCAATCTAGAACCCATTATCATAAACACATCTTCCCATCAGAATCATCCCCATATGCCCTTCCTCCCTTCCACATAAAGGACTGTTCATCAAAGCAACTTACCTGCTCTCCCTCAACCCTCTCCTTCCTGCCAAGGAAACATATCATCCATTCCTGATGACTGAGACCGAGTACCAAAGATAAAACCCACCGAGGTACGTACATACAAAGATAATCACTCAATATTGCAAGCAAGCAAGTATCGCCACGGGATCCAATTTCTTTCTTCGCTCTTCAGCAGCTTGGTAGTCGCGGCAGGGCTGTAGACGCCTCAGTACATTCATTTGTTTATTTGCTGACGAAACATGGCAATGAGTAAGAGTGATTGTTAGGATAGCGAGGACAGGGCAGTAAATATCATCTCATGCAACAAATGTGCAGCTCCAAGAGACATTCTGTACCTCACCCGATGTACTAGTGTGTGAGAACGAACACTCTGGGTAGTAAAGTAGCTCGTCACGTTTCCAACGCCATGTTTTCGAAGCTTGCTAGCAGCATGAATGAACATGGGGAGACCATCTCGCTTCGCTCATTTACAAGTATCGGTAACGTCAGTAACCACAGAGAGAGTAGGTATTCTACGTAAGCCGAGATGCTGACCAAACGGATGAAGATCTGTTCTTCCCAGTGCATTTCCTCGATGTTCAAAGCCTTTAAATTTCATCGTATTACCGAGTGGATCCGCACAGGACTAGTGAGCAATCTGATCTACGTATCTTTCGAAACCTACATCATGTATTTACATATCTCATTCATATATCCATTCATACATCGTATCTATTCAAATACCCACCTTATCGACATCACTAATTAAGCAGGCAGCATATACAAAATTCCATAACCCGTTCCGCAATAATATCAATGCCTGCCATATCGCAACGATGATATCCTCTTCCTCTTCCCATCTACTTCACTTCCCCGACCCAGACCCCTCAGTCCATAGCCCTAATATCATCCCTTCCCTAGACCTTCTCCTCCTTCTCATCCTCACTCCACTCCCACACGACGCGCAATCATCTCATCCCATCCCATCCCATCCTATCAACTTTGCTTTCACAACCATCTCTATTTTACTAATCCCAGATCACGTATAAAGACACTGACTCCTAAACCTAGCCCTCACCTCACCTCAACCAAAGCCTCATATAACCTCCCCTTATCGTAACACTTAATACTTCACACTGCACTACACATCCACCTCATCGCCATACTCCAACAACTCTCTACAAAACCACACGAATCCAAACAAACCCGGACCTCCTCTCACGACAAGCACCCTCAACAACACCCAACCCAAACCGTCCAACCCATCTACACGACCAGTCCACGATTCCCGAAACGTATAAGTGGATTACACGCACCAGATCCAAGCCCAGGATATAATTCCAAAAAGCGTCCAAGTGGCATTTCATCCCCACCTCTCGCAATGTTGTCCTCTGCCAACTCCACCAACAGCTTCCTTCAATCGGAACTGCCAACATCCCAAACAAAAAAAAATACCTGCACTAGAGATATCTCCTCGATATCAATAAGAGTCAGCACGAAAAGTGTTTATTTTCATATATATTACCTTGGAATGCCTTGATGATCGCCCCCGCCAAGAATACATATACGGTGCTCCGGATGGACATACCTACCTACAAATGCAAGGCTGTCTTGTCTGCCTACGGAGGCGAAGCTAAAGCAATCAATCGATCATGAAAGCCGACGGGCAAGGCCTGGAGGAAACGTGTTCCAGAAGTCCAGACAAATCTAACAAGCACCAGTGAAGTATCCTCTCTCTCTCTCTCTCTCTCTCTCTCTGGCTCATAAAACACCTCCCTCCCGTGTTGATACCCAATGTTATCCAATGCTACAGAGTTCTCTTCACCATTGATATTTGACCGTAGACATGATCCTCGTAAATCATTAGAACATCCGCACATCTAGGCTCCATGGCACTTTCACAATGTCACTGCGCCGCTCTGTCGTTTCTTGAGACATTTTATTCGTTCACTATCACTCTCTGCCTCTAGGAACGGCGTACTTCCTGCAAATGCGCAAATGCTGCGAGTACAAGCAAGACATAAATACATGAAATAAGCCCGCATGTCAAATGCATGCGATGCAATCATGATCCTTGCGACGCCGTACAGTGACGCCCAGCCAAACACCCACGAAAATTACCATGCAATCTCAATATCTACATCTCCGCATCTACCATATGTACAAATTCAAAGTTCCACACTTCGCCCTTGCCCTCTAGCCAATCTCCCACTCCTAAGCATACCTCTCGTCTTCTCCGTCCCCAATCCTGCCCCCATTCCACTACTCATCCCCATCCCTCTCCCCTGCGTCGATGGGAAAAACTTCTTCTCCTTTGGCGTGTGCGGAATGTTCTCATCCGAGTCATCGGAACTAGAGTCTTCATCCTCACTCCCAAGCCTAGACACCTGAGACCCAGTGTCTTGTCTGAAGCCGTTCCTGAGGAAGGGTTTTGGTGTAATTTTGGCTGGGATGCCGACATCAGATTCTCCGTCATCACTTGAGTCCTCGATGTCAAGACCTCCATTTGGCTGAGAATTTCCGTTTCGACTTGATCGTCCGAAGTAAGACGTCTCCCTGGGATTTTCCTTGCTTGATAACCCGTTCCTAGAGCTGACTCTCCTCTTCGGAGATCCGTATTCAGACCCTGAATCCGCATCCTCGATACCATTTCCATCACCATTCATCTCTATATCCCCCTTCGCCTCCCCATTCCCATCAGCTTCATCCCCCATTAACCTCATCCAGTCCTCACTTTCCTGATTCGATTCCTCGCCATCCACCCCCCGCTGCTCGTCTACATCATTTATCCCAGTCTCATCTGGAAAGCTATTCTCAATTTCACGAAATGGAGTGATATGCGAAGCTTCATCGAGATCAACACTCTCTGTGTTGTGGTTCGTGGATGGGAAATCGTCCTGTTTATCTTCATCCTCAATTTCATCTTCGTTTGAGGATTTAACATGGCCGTTGAGAGGGGCCGCATCGTCGATGTTGTGATCAGATTCTGCAACTTCGAGTTCATGGTTGGATGCGTCCATGTCGATATCAGGTTGTACACTGTCTTCGTCATGATCCGTGTTGATATCAGGCTGTACACTGTCTTCGTCTTGATCCGTGTCGATATCAGGTTGTACACTGTCTTCGTCTTGATCCGTGTCGATATCAGGTTGTACACTGTCTTCGTCTTGATCCGTGTCGATATCAGGTTGAACACTTTCTTCGTCTTGATCCATGGCGATATCAGGTCGTTGTACACTGTTTTCGTCCTGATCCATGTCCTCATCTTCTTGCTGCACCTGCGCATCCTCATTTCCATCAACACCACCATCCCCTACCACCTCGCCCAAATCGATCTTACTCCTTCCTGCTTCAACATCATCCATCACCACAGGCTCAATCGCCTCATCCTCATCCTCACTCTCATAAGCCCATTTCTCACTCTTCTTCTGTCCACCTCTCGATGTCCTAGCCCCCACAATAGGCTTCTTCGCCACCCTCGGACTCCTCCCCGTAGCCTGACTACTCTTCACAGCCTGGAACGCCTCTCCAATGTCATCCGCATTCCCAGACCCAGACCCGGCCTGCGACTCCTGACTCTCCTTTTGGCCTAAGACTTTCATGCGAGAGCGTAGCTTCTTGGGAGATCTAGTCTTCACAGGTGTGTGATCGTTCTCCTGATCCATTTCGGAAAGCATGGCTGCTTTTCTGCCTTTATTGAGATGGAGACGTGGAGTGGGTTTGCTGGGCCCTTCGCCATTGGAATTCTTCACACTAGATGCTCTCTGCTTCTTCTGAGTGCTGATTTGCTTTTCAGCACTTACACTTTGTTCCAACTCATCCTCCTCTTCCTCCTCGTCCTCGTCCTCTTCCTCTTCCTCCTCTTCTTCCTCCTCATCGGCTTCGTCATCGTCTTCATCCTCATCATCATCATTGTCTTTGGATACACTCCTAGACGACCTCTTCAGCTTCCTAGCATCATTATAGATCCCTGCCGAAATGAAATTATTAAATCCCTTCGGCTCTCTCGGACTCGCAGCTTCATACAGATCAATAAGTGCCGAAACGATCTCCTGAAGCTTCATCTTCTTATTTCCCGGGACATGTAACTTCATATTCCTGTAGCAGACTCGGAAAGCCATCCTCCTACCCCTGACACCTAGCTCCTTCTGAATCGCAGTCCAAGGAATTGTGCCCTCCTTCCCGGCTTTGCTATCCCTTACCAAATAAAGAAGCGCAAGCTTTTCCTTTGCCTTCATCGTTCTCGCTATTTTCACAGCTACTTCAAGCCGCCAAGCGGTTTCGGAAATAGGCTTTTTGGCGACGGGGTCCTTAGTCGTTGAATCTTCTCGTTCGAGGATGGCTTTCCATTTGGTTTGGCATTGAAGACGACTTCTGGCATGATCCATCTTTTCACTGACTTTGAGCCAGTCTAACTTGGTCTGATCATTTTCTGTGAGATCTTCCCAATCTCGTCCTTCGTCCTTGAGAATGAGGCTGAGAAGATCCTCAATGATGTCCCTTAACTTCTCTTCCTCTCCTCTAGTCCAGTGTTCTTTCTTCAGCTTGTCACCACAAACTACATAATTCCTCCAGCGATCTTTGCAGTCCTCTGAGAATCTGTTAAGCTCTGCACCAATCTGCTTCCACTTTCTGGGATTTCTCTCATATGCATCTTTGAGATCCTGATCTGCTTCTTCATTCCAGGATCGACGAGATTCAAAATTATGAAAGTTGCGACGACAATGGTTCTGGATCTTCACCCTCGGTAAATGCGGTGTCTCCTCGTACATATAGGTCCAAAATTCAGGATTGTTCTTCGTTTCGTCTTGGATTCGAGCGTTCAAGTCAACTTGTTTTAGGTCGTTTTGTTCCCTGTACGCCTCTACAGCGTCTTCAATAGATTTGACATCATCTGAGGAGAGTCGTGTGCCCTTTGATGCAGGGGTAGCTTTTGAGCTTCCGGATGCTTTTGGCGTCCGAGACTTTGGTGTCTTCGCTTTTGATGCGCTTTGCTTGGGGGTCATTGATTTTGCTGGTTCCAAGGCAAGCTCACTTTTGTTCCGTAGCCTTCTTGGAATCTTTGGTTTGACTTGTGATGAATCGGGGCCTCCTGTCGGAAGACGTCGCTTTCGTCTCTCGGTGGGACTTGGTGGCTTCTGAGACTGCTCAGGCTCAGGATCAGATTCCGGCTGCGTTTGCGTTTGCGGTTGAGATTGCTCTCGAGGTAATTCTGGCTCAGATTCCGAATGTGGTTGTGATGAAGGAGGGAGCTCATAAGGACTCCTTGCTGGCACTTGTATAACAACACCAGCTAAACGTTTCTGCGGATTAATGGGCGTAAATGCAGGAGTCGGTCTTCGTTGCTGGCTCGAGTTCACCGCGATGGAAGGAGATGCTGGGATTTCAGGCACAGGAGTTCTAAATTCCTCCATCTGACTCCTGAAAATGTTCGCAGCTTCTTGACCGAGTATAGAAGGCTCAAGTGATGCCGAAGGCGATCCGTCCCCGGCAGCCTGGTCTTCTTCGGTTTGCGAGGGCGTGTTCGACGCAACAAAACCGTAGCTTGCAAGCGTGGGCAACGACTCCTCCGTTTCTTTTGACTTTCTCCGCTTAGCACTTGGTTTGACAATCGGAGTAAACGCCTTTCTCTTGCCTCGAGCTTTTCTCGAAGGTTGTATTGGTTCATCGTCATCGTCTTCTTCCGGATCTGATTTGATGTCCCCGGTGGACCATGCATTACTTCGTATTTGTGCTTCTGCCTCAGCGATATCCTCCGCGGTGGGCTGACTAGGTTCTTGGTATTGCGAAGGACTGGAAAGTGCAGGTGTAGGTGGTGGGCGAAGAGGCAAAGAATCATTTTCGTCTTGAGGGGCGGTAATACTTTCTTGCAGTGGTCTTTGATAAGTTACTTGTGCCTCCTGGTTGGTCATCTCGGTCTCCTCAACCAGTCCTACCTCGTCTGATTGTGATTGTCGCCTCGACCTCGATTCTTCCGATTCAGCGACTGGTACAGACTTGACTGCTTCTTGTGCCGTTTTCTCCTTGTTCTTGACTAATTGTGCCTGTCTGATCACTGTCTGCAAGTCTTGAGTCTCCTCCTCCATAGGCTTGGATTCCTGTGGTAATTGCGATGCCAGTCCAGTCGTGGTATTAGCTTGATCCTTCAGTTGTTTCTTTGCAGCCTTCTTCGCTTTCTTCGACATCTTAGGCTTCGGGGGCGCCATAACCGCCTGGCTCACCGGCAGTTCCCCAAAAAGAGCACCCATTCTCCTAGACAGGTTCGGCGACACGAAACTCTCCTCCAAGTTGCTGTTTCTCCTTCCCATACCCAGTGGCTCTGTATCGTCTCCCATGACTGAAGAGTCCATCACAGAGGAATCCAGGACCGAAGAATCTGCGGCATCCCTCTTCTTTTGTTTGCGCTCTTTCTTCTTCTGATTCTTGATGTATCGCGCATCAGTAGACATTTTGCCCTTGTTCTTCTTTGCACTGCTGCCCTTCACGGCGCTGGACGTCACAGCAGCTCTGTTACCCGCCCTAGGCGTTCCGTTCGGGAGGCTCGGTGGCTCCATGGTATCTGTGTTTGGGGGTATAACTCGACTGGCTTCTTTGTTGTTTTCGTGAGCCCCTGTATCGTCTTGCGCTTCTGCGGAAAGGTAGAACGGTTAGTAACTCATTTCCATTCTGCCGTCGCAAGCAAGAGTACACAGCAGGTAGGCAGGCAGGCAGCAGAGCGTGGCCTTGCAGCAGAGCGTGGCCTTGATAAGAAGGAATTACAAGAAAGAGAAGTGACTAGAAGGTGAAATGAAGAACGAAATAGGCCTTCGTCCCTGTTGCTAAAGCTTGTGCAAAAAGTGAGAAAGTTCACAGCTGTCCGCCCCGCAACCCCAACCTCTTGCTCATTTCGGCGCATCTGTTGCATGCAAACCACTCCACTATACTGGGCGTGGTAGAAGCAGAGGCTGAGATATAGAGATCATATATAATATTGAATCAAACATACCAGAATCTAGTGTCTCGTTTGCAGCATCTTCTTTCTCTCCCTCCTTATGATCACTGCTCGTTGGTGCGGGCGCCGATGACGAGAACATGCCCTTGATTAATTTAATCATCTTGCATGGTCGATTGGCTGTGTTCGAGGGATCAGAGATTAGGTGAGTTGGAGAACGGAAAGGTGGGCTCCTAGCAATTGAGTGTGCAGCAAAGAAAGGAATGAATCAGGATGACTTCGTTCACAGGTATTCACCTCAAATCCAGTCGCGTCGGCGTGAAATATCCAACAGGGGAGTCGCGATTAGAGTTAATTCTAGTGGGTCCGTTTGATAACAAACTCTGGCCTGGTATTCGAGGCACCTATTGCGTTTGGCGAATGTAAACAAACTTGATGACCGCAGCTGAGGCCAGCGCTACCAATGGATAGGCTTGTTTTCGACGAACCGGCAGGTCATAATTATGCATAGTTAAAGATATCTAATCTCGTAAAGTTTACCAGTACTGGTAGGTCTCGTATCTGATTTCATAAAACCAAGTTAGTTATTAGGTCCAACTGACATAGGGTTCATAGGTCAAAGCGTGATCAAATCTCACTTCTTAAACCCTTAAACAGCTATAGAATGCCTTTGTCGCACCTACAGTGCCTTCAAGTAATCAGCTATCTAACTTAATTATCTCTATGACAATAGCCCCAACTGCTTCTGACTATGTTAATCAGTCAGGAGAAAATATTTATCACATGTTACTTCTATGCGCCGGATGAACAGGTCCATAGTCTTGCCCATTAGAGAAGCAAAACTAATTATACTAGAGCGGTATCGTTTATTTTTGAGCCTACCTCTAATAGGTAGTTCAGAAAAGTAGTCATAATCAGACTTGGACGATCTACTGGATGGCCTGTCTAGGCGAGCAGAATCAGACGTCTACGAGATACTATCTACAGACTATGACAGGCAAAGCTGCAACACTTAGGAAAGGATTTCTGCTGGTTTATTTGCTAAGCTATAGTCTACGATTTTTTGTAAATACGCACACTGGGAACTTGATGGCTAAGAGCCGATAATGGGAAGCACAAAAGCACAAAAGCACATATACATGCATCGAAATCACCGACTTACCCTTCCTTAACAAAGTAACAAATATCCATCTCTACCATCCCAGCCATCTCCCATCTCCTCCCTCTCAACTATTTCCTTATCGTTCCTATTTATATCGGTCTTCCCTCTCTTCCCTCTCTTCCCTCTCTTCCCTCTCTTCCCTCTCTTCCCTCTCTTCCCTCTCTTCCCTCTCTTCCCTCTCCACACCCTCCCCTCGATAACTCGAACCAGTCCATCATATTCCCATACATCACCGCCTTTCCCTTCCTCAGGCATATACGCTCTACAACTCCCCTTCGAAGTCCTCCATTTCCAACCCAATCCTTACTACAGTCCCCGCCAACTGATATTAAGCGAATCGCCATAAACGCGACTTTTCGCGACACGCGATTTTTACCTTCCTTAATATTCGATACAAAATGCTACCTCAACGAACACCCCTCGGGTGTATATCTGGGAATCGATTTTAAGGATACGAAATCAGTCCTTATATACGAGGTCAAGTTATTATAGCCTCGCGTTATGGAATAATACCGACATTTATCGGGCGTACTCTAAACCTCTCCCGCGGTACAGTCGAATATACCCTTAAGTAAGATGAATTCCGAAAGGAAGGCGAATCCCTACCTCGAAAGAAATCATATACCGAATACGAAGAACGCAAATTACTTCGATACGTACGCTTATACCCGAAGGATACTTATATAGAGGTTATTCGAGCTTATAACCTTAGTTATAAGACGACTATAGTTAAAAAGATCTTAGTAGAGTATAGTATTACGAACTGGAAGTATAGGAAAAGGCCCGAATTAACCGAAATACACGCAGCGAAACGTTTAGCCTAGTGCCTCGAGTATAGGGGTATAACAGTCGAGGAATAGGGGTTAGTAGTCTAGTCCGATAAGTGCTCTATAGAGCGGGGGCGGGGCGCCAGGCAGGAATAGGTATTTCGAACGCTAGAGCAGAAATAGGATCGAGAAATAGTCTAAACCTATAGTATAAATAAGAATATGAAGGTTATAGTCTAGAGAGCCTTTTAGGACTACGGGAGAAGTAACCTTTATATTATAGATCGAGATTTTGAGTCGAAGAAACACGGGTATTCAGCGAACTCCTACCTTAAGGTCCTCGAGGCTGAAGTTGCCCCGATTTTCGAAGGACTAGACCCCGGGTATGAATTTATATAGGATAATGCCTTAATTCATCGAGCCTATAAGGTTCGGGACTAGTTTAAGCTCTATAGAGTCAGATTAACTCGAAATTGGCCGCCTTACTCTCCTGATCTGAACCTAATCGAGCATATCTAGTGATTACTTAAAGTACGAGTATTTGAGATATTTCCTAACGTTACAAAATCGAAATCCGACTTAGAATACGCTCGTCAGAGGCTCGAGTCTTATTTATAAGTAGCTTAGGATACTTTAGATAAGGAGTTATTTGATAATTTAGGTGCGAGTATGCCTGCCCGAATTAAAGCTTATATTACAGCGGACAGGTAACATACGAAATATTAAGTAGTCTATTAATTCGAATTTTCTCGATTTTTTTTTCCCGAAAAAGGTGAGAATATTATAATTAATTACCTGTCTTCGAATCTCTATTTATATTAGTAGTTATTATACAACTTTCAATTCAAGGTAGTTAGTAAATTTGTTGATATTTGATTTTCGCTTAAACGCTTAATATGAGTTGACTAGTACTGTAAAGCCTTTTCTTTAAAATCCCCTCTACCTTTACCAGCGCACTAAATTTCATTCACATACATTTCCGCACCATACCACACACCCCTCTTTCTACTCTCTCTCTCTCTCTCTCTCTCTAATCCATCACCCTCTCTCCAGCCCTTCATCACTCACTCACAGACAATCCATCATACCACCCTTCCAACCTTTCCAAACTAAACCAACCCCTCCACCCCACATTCCCTCTTCTCTCCTCATCTCTCCTCATCTCTCATCTTTGCCACCCATCCAACCCAACCCAGCCTATCCATCTCTCCTCTCGCCTTCCCCCTCTCCCCCCTCCCATCCAATACCACCTCATCTCACACCCTCCTATCTCCTATCTCCTATCTCCTATCTCCTATCTCATCCTATCCTATCCACCCCCCTCCTCTCCCCTCCGCTGCCCTCCCAATCCCATATATCTCCACCTCAACCTCCCTCCCTATTATCTATCATCTCTCCTCTATCATTCACCTATCACCCACCTACCAACAACTATCCAAAAACTACCTAACGCCTAATACTCATCGAATCTAATATAAAACTTCCGAAACACTCTTCTATTATCCTAGGCTGACTATCGAAGAGGATCTTATATGAAGAAAGAAACGAATACAAATATAATATCATATAAGTGAATACGGACTCTATCTTTAAACCCAAGTTGAGATATTCCGAGGTATCCCTAGGCTTTTTATCGTAGCTTTTGAACGCTCTGCTAACTGAATTCAACTATCTCGGGATAATCTTAGGATATTACCTAGTAAGCTAAAACCCCTTCTAGATTTTTGAAGAAAAGGACATATATTACGCAAGTAATAAAGTCATAAAAACATTTCACCAGATTCAAAGGGAGAGTGTTTTTTTTGAAGTGATTCATCTCTACAAAACTTCAATCTATCCATCCCACGCCTCCCCCCCCCGCCCCCTCTTCCCCCCCAAATGCCACCCGAGTATCTACTCAAACAAAAACAAAAACGCCGCAATATCCATCTACCACCACCACC
>FJVC01000408.1:22620-77802 GCA_900074895.1 Rhynchosporium secalis
CCCCCCATCCCACAAACCCCACCATCGCCTCCGCCCTCTCCATCACCCCCCTCCTCTCTTCCCGAACCCCCACATGCTCTTCTTCTTCTTGAGGGCCTGGCTCCCGCCAGCACCCTCAACAACATCCTCCTCGAGGAGGGGATCGGCAGGCTCAGGTGCACGGTAGACTGTGCTAGACGCGAAACGTGATCTGAGCCTTGGTTCAGATCTTGTGGATGATGTAGCCAAGTCCTCTGATGCTTGGGGAGGTGTGGTGACGCTGGAGTAGTGGAGACCTGGAGGGCTGAATGAGAAGTTTGGTTTCCTGCTGAACCATTCTATGGCATTTGGGTCAACATCCCTCTTTTGGCGTAAGGTGGCCTTAGAATCAGATGACCGGAGACGGTTGATGAAATTGTAACTCTTCTTGCTCTTGAGCTTAGCACCTTCTTGCGTATTGTCGTTCTTCTCCGAACCCGCTGAAATGTGACTGGGAGATGTGGTAAGGATATCATCAAAGCGGGCAGACTTGGCCGATGTTGGAGTCTGTGTGGGAACTTCATTCTTCTCTTGTGTACCTGCGATGTTGGCGGGATTGTCATCTTTGAAAGCGCTTGTACTAGCCTCATTCTTCAGAATGCCCGGGACACGTGGAGACTCGTCAGGCTTTTGAGACTTAGATTCTGCACGCTGGTCGCTACCCTCGGTTTCCTTCTTCTTATTAGATAAACCATAGATGAAAGCGCCTACACTGCTCTTCTTCTTAACAACTGGATTGCGTACAGATGCGGTTTCGCCAGGACCTTGTGCAATCGTAGCCATAAGCTGATCGTGATCACTGCTCTTCTCCTTTTGCTTAGATTTCCCATGGATCAAAGCGCTCAAACTACTCTTCTTCTTAACTTGCTTATTTGTAGCCCCATTCTCATCGGCTGCTCGAGATGACTCGGTGAAAATGCCCAAACCATCGCCGCGGCTGAACTCGTCCGCTAAAGCAGGAGTGGATGCCTTACGTCCGTTGAAGAAGCTCGACAAGCTGGTGTTCTTCCTGATGACTGGTGAGAGGAACTCCATATCTGATGAAGAGCTTGTGTAGGGACGACTGAGGAAATCGAGGTTGTCTGAAGGTAGACGTCGCGAAGCTGAAGATGAGACGGTAGATGTTGTCTGGATCGGCCTCAGCGAAGCTTCAGAGCTGGTTGAAGGACGTGACGCGTTCGCAAAAACGTTAGAGGGTGCTTTCTTGACTGCGAGGGACTCGTCGTACTCCTGCGAAGGAGAATTGAGGATATTTGGAGAGTCAGCAAAGGTAATGCTCTTGGTTGCTACAGTTTGTGCGGGAGAGTCTTGATCTCTGTTGAAGTTGTTGCGGGGCGGGAACGAGCTCAGGTTCGACGTTACTGGTGTACTCGGCTTCCGTGGTGGTCGGTTGATATTTAACGGCTCAGGTATCATAGCCGGCTCGGTTATTTCTCGTCGCTGGATCGGCAGCGTTGCGAGCGACGGGAAACGCTCAGTCTGCCGAGTATCGAAGCCAGAATACAACTTCTTCGAGGATCCTCGGGGTCTCAGACCACGACGTCCTATGTTTGGGTTATCAGCAGTCTGTGGACGAGTATCTGTAGGTGTAGTAGGTTCTTGATATTTCAGAAAAGCACGAGCTGACTGCAAAGAAGGTGACAAAGCTGGTTGTTTACTTGTGGCCGACTCGGTATCAATCAGGAGGTTGGGCTTTGACTGCTTGGACCGAACATGAGCATGAGCATCCGCCGAAAATGGTGGAGACGAAAATGTTGGACTGTCAGAACCACTTCTCAATCCAAGTGCAGAATCAAAATCGAACGAAACTTTTGGAGTTAAGCCTGGAGTCTCCACATCATCTTCTTCATCCGGGTCATTCCATGGGCTGTGCTTAAGATCACGTCCAACCATTCTGTCGACCTCGTCCAGAGGAGGTGGCACAAAGCCCATCGGCTTAGAGAGACCACGAGGACGGATGGACAGCAGATTATCGAACGTTGGCTGAGACGTAGTTGGCGTGGTGCGACTAAGCCCTAGGTTTCTTGCTTCTGGGCCTCCGGTTTCTGGGTTTCTGCCCCTGACCTCCACTGGCGAATTTCTGGGTTCTGGCTTTCTAGGTTCTGGATTTCTGCCTCTGACCTCCACCGGTAAATGGGTCAAGGCATCCTTCTGGAGTCTGCTAACATTGACCATGGATTTGGAGTACACAGTTTCTTTCTGTCCGCCAAACACCTGACTTGGCTTCTTGTTCAACCCAAACTTCGCACGCATATCGTTCAAGCTGGTTTTGGCTTTTGGAGTTTTGGGAGCTGTTCTTGGGTTGTCGTAGGCCTCGAAGCTGGTGGCAGTAAAGCCTCTCGCTGGCTTCGGAGAGTCTAGTGGCTCCGGAACTCGAAATCTAAGCATATCAGTAGCCTCACTCGCTTGTTGAATCATTTTTTCCGCCAAGTTGGTGTATCTCTCCAGCGTCCCCCTGACCATAGGCCACTGATGTCGATTGTCTGGCTGGGAAAGCTTTTCCTTGAAGTCGATCACGATTCCAATATCATTTTGTTCCACACTAAGAGTGTATCTGTAAAAGATCGCGCGTTGTTCCAACAAAACCCTCGCGTTTATCCTAGGATTTGGCAGATCCTGAACGGCGGGAGGAAAGAGTGTGTTGAGCATAGCCAGCGTGGCTGTCTTGTTGAAGTCATTGGCGAGCAGTACGCTTGTCATGGTCTACCTCCAAAGTTAGTATTGTCATTCTGTTTTGTTACAATCGGAGACTCACCCATATCCTAAGATCGAGAAACAAGTCGGAGTACATTAATTCGATTCGCAACTCATTTCCCTGGGTCTCCTCTACCCATTTCAAGGCAGGTACATTTCCCCAAAGTACACGCCGCCAGGTATGCTCATTGATCCCCAGACCTAAAGCTGCTTGACGCAGAGCAGTCCGACGGGTGTACTCCAAATCCCGCAGATAGTCAAGAGCCGTCAGAGCATGGTCAAAGTTGACGTCTTTGAAATCAGAAACAAAAACCCTATCAAGACAGTACTTCCGCACAAAGTGGGCTGGGAGAGCCTTGCGATTTTGAGGGTCAAAGTCGATTTCCTGCTTGGCTACGTTACCTAGGAGATGGGCGAAACCAATCTTGAGTAACTTCTCGTTACCACGGTCCATGAAGCGATCATCTGGACAATGTAGAGCATCAAAGTCCGGCTCAGCTGCGGCGAGCGCGGGGGCCCTGATATCTGCCACAGTCGCATCTGCGATTCTTCCATCTGCGATTGAGGGGGTTATCCGATCTTGAGAGGAAAGGAACGCCAGAACCAACTTCCCTTGGTCGTCTAGCTGCCACCAAGAGTAGATCTCTTTCAATCGGGGTATGTTCTGACCTAGGCCTCAAGGTCAGTGGTCGACTCGAAGGAATGTCAACAAGCTCGAAAAGTGAAAGAAATGTCAATAACCTCGAAAGTTTAACGTACCTGAATTGATAGCAAACATAATACTGGTTGGCAACTCGCAAGTCGCGTGTGATTCGAGAATGTGATGCAGAATCCACGGTAGTGGCTCGAGATTTTTATCAGTTGAGGTGGAGGTTGAGGTTGAGGTTGCGGGAGAATTTATGGAGGTTCTCGAGGTCGGTGACGTTGATGTCGCGCCCGACCGCGTAGACGAGGGGGAAACTGAACTCGAAGGCATAGTGAAAAACAGGCAAAAACTTTGACCTCAATAGACCCAGCCTGCAACAGAAAACAATAAGCCAGCTTCAACACCACCATTGCCCTATTGATGGCCTGTAACCTCCTTCCCAGTACTTCCAGCTCCTTGTTTGATATAGTTAACTGATGCAGTAGTAAGTGCTTGACTTTCCACAACAAGTCAGCTCTTTGCCTCTCCTTAGTTCGATCCTCTCATACCTATTCAGAGCAAAGAGCCGCCCAGTAGTAAAGCTCGTGTCTGGACAAAGTAAAAGTATCTGCACAGCCTTCCTTTGCGAAGCAATAAGAACTCCCAGCAGCAGTCTGTTCCAATGCTGTTTTGTTGATGTATACGCAGCTAGCAGGAGTCCTTCTAATGTTCTCAGCTGAAGATCAAAATAATATCAAAGGAAATTTGGAAGCTATGCAGCTAGGTGGATGATAATGAATAGAAGGATTGCCTACTGAAGTGGGATAGAGGTAGTTGTCTAGACCATGTCTTGCGGCTCCGTCTCGTATTTTCTCTTCCCTCCGGCATTTTTCAGCCATGCGAGCAGAATGCAACCCTGCAAAAAAGTCCGGGAAGATTCCATGGCTATTTCTCTAAATAGGCCGAAGTGATCTCAATTCCAAGGGTTGCATAGAAGCCTCATGCAATGCTATTCAGGTGTGTAGCTTCCCCTGGCCCCCAGATTGTCGGTATGGAAGGCACAATAGCCGGGAGCTTCCCTGAAGCGATCATGCAAAGCTCCCGGCAGTCAGAATCTTTTTTAACCTTAATCCAGATCGGCAGTGAGTTTTCCTTACTACAAATGGAAGACTAAGGTTAGAAAGGCATTATGAATCCATGCGAAGAGCCTAAGCATGTCGCAAAATCCCATAACAGCGATCTGGAAATGACAATCTGAAGAGAATTATGAGATTTCCCCAGAGTCTGTGCATATGGTTGATGAAAACATTGTTTCCAGCTCGGCGAGTCATATGGCAGATCTGGAAATACTTTTGGTGTCCGTGCGAAGAAAGGATAGCTTCGGAGTGGATGCGTGCCATGAGAAGAAGTCTATCATGTGGCACATCTTCTATGGTCTGTAACCGAAGACACCAGAGAGAGAGGTCGTACTTCTCTGCAGACTCGATACTAGTTGAATAGATGAAGAAGGCGTTCAGAAGCGGGCAGAAAGGACAATGTTCGGAAGTGCTTCACTGGTAGGCCCTCTCCACGGGAGTTTGGGGGCAATTCTGTCACCGGTCGGTGATGACAAGTCATGAGCCATTTCTGGTAAAGATGATCGCATGTTATGTTCGAATTGACCGTCTGTCGATGGGCTTCATCTCCCGCCTCGACTGATGTGATCCGTAGCCAACAATTGTTTGTGACTTGGCTCCCGTCATAGTGCGGCTATACAATCCAGAAGTCGGTTTTGGAATCTGGAATAAATGCCATCTCATTTGTATGAAGCTTCCAGAAGTTCCAGAAGATTGAAATGGCTAGAGAGGGAACTTTGTAACGTCGCGGCTCATTGAGTTCCAGCCTAGGTGCCCGATGCAGACTTGTGAAGAGGGATCTTTTCCAGGCGGGATGTTGTGCGACGTTGTGAAGTAGGTGCCTACCCACCTTGCATGGGCATAGTATTCTGGTACAACTCTTAGTCATCTCATTCCGGAAGAATATACCACTTGGAGATCTAGAAAAGAGGAGGGAGGAGGTGGCGGATCATGTTTTGCTGTGATAGCAAACACCGACAAGTGGAAATACCAGTGGCCGGAAGCGAGGACGAGAAGATAAGAACCCTTTGCGTCAGGATGATATGAGTATTCCCGGGGAATGAACGATGTATCCTGTGATCTGAAATTGAAGTTGTTAAGGATGCAATCGCGAGAGAGAATGGTGGAGGCAGTCAAGAATCAAAGCGTTTGCAAGTAATTAATGACCCCTGATACAGTAAGGGTCGTTCATGCCTGCCCTGCCGCATTTGCTACGGTACCCCTCGGTCGATCCTTATGACTTAGATTATTGGCCTCATCACCGTAACTACTGTTCGTCGGAACTTTTCAATGGCACGTGAAATAGATCAAATTGATTCTCTTATGATTTTCATGCGGGAATGAGTTGGTTGGTGATATGAAAGTACGAAGTAAGACTGCCACAGATGATTGATTACTGTACCAGTATAATCAATATTGTAACTCCCCCACGGTCTCTAACGTGACTCTGCCAAGCATATTTTCTTCAACTTCACTCACTGCAGCTCCCCCCACACGCAGGTAGTCCAACAACAACACAGCATCACTAAAAACCTCCAACGCAAGCAGCAGCAATGATCTCTCCAGCCCAATACATCCTGCCTTGACCCATGCGATCAGCCTGAGTCCCATCGGGCTTGCTCTATTGCCCTTGCTAATCTGCTATCTCGCACACCGGCCATACTATATATACGATGAAGAAGCCCGGTGTGCATCTCCAGCGGATCTATCGATATGCTGATTTACGTCGCGTCTTGACGCGCCGTTGGATAGGTGCAAGACCAGTGACGTCCCCCCTCGATACTCCAAGAAGGACGTGGATCGCCACCAGTCACCCAGGCGAAGAAGGAGATGTCGGAGAACTGCGTGAGTCGATCTAGATCGCATCGGATCCCCCCCCCCCAATCCATATTATGCATTGTGGTGTGGTGGTGCATGCAGTCCAGCTATGAAGGTGCATCATGTTCAATATCGCGCGATGCATCCCATCTCGCCACGAGGGGCCAGGTATTCGGCCTTGTGTCAGGTCTCAGGTTGCAGGTCGCAGGTCGCAGGTCGCAGGTCTCAGGTCATGCACCCCAGATTCTGAGCCCCTTGGAAGCGAGATGTCGGCAGAGAGATTACCTCCCAAATGACCTGACGACTGTTCCAAAAGTCGCCGCTGATTATACCCTACCCACCTATGTGTATTTATTTTATTATCTTGGGGCTGAGCCATATCACGTGCACATCATGTGACAGTCAACACGAGATTCGAGCCTCCGCTTTCGAGAATACTCGCTAACTGACAACAAGGAGATTCACAGCATCCGTCTAAGAGGCGGAATTACCAATCTCGGCCACAGAGAGACTATGAAGATGATGTACCACTCCCTCGAAAAATGGTAGAGGCAGCCGCCACTGCCTTTGCAAGCATTGTCGTCCTGGGAACTGGATTCGCTCTCGGTGGGTATATGTACCACAAATTCTACAAATGGTTAGTCATTCACAAAATGGAGGGTGCATTCCAACCCGGTGATCCTGTGCTGGACCTCGCGGCCATCGGCAAACAGATACCCAATTCTATCACGTCGCCACCACTTAGTAAAGAAACGGACGAGCACTGGATCTTACGAGATGAGCAAGCGAAGATAGATGCAATCGTGCAAGGAGAAGATAGAGGTCATTATCATCTTCTGATCGGTGAGAAGGGCACAGGAAAGTCAAGTATGTTGCTGGATGCCATGCAGAAAGTTGATGGCGAAGGATGTAGCATGTTTGAAGCCCATGCGGACATGGAGATTTTCAGAGTTCGGCTAGGCAAGGCCCTCGACTTTGAGTTCCATGAAGATTACATAGGGTCGTACTTCTCGGAACGAGGACCCAGAGAAAGCACACCACTGCTTGATATTGAGCGAGCATTCAACAAGTTAGAAAAGGTCGCTCTCAAAAGGCGACAAAAGGTGGGTAAACCTCTAATCGTTATCATCAACGCCGTTCATCTCCTTCGAGATGATGAAGATGGTCGGGACTTGCTGGAACTCCTACAACAGCGTGCAGAGCAATGGGCAGCTAGCAATCTTGTTACCATGGTGTTCAACAGCGACGATTACTGGGTTTACGAACGACTGAAGCAACTAGCTACTCGTATGGAAGTAACCTCGATCACCGACCTCCCCAAGCATCAAGCCATGTCCGCTCTATCAAAATACAGACTCAAGTACTTCAGCGAGAAGCCAGACCAGACGATCCTGGAACAAGTTTATGACCGCGTCGGCGGCCGTCTTACATTTCTGAACCGGGTTGCGAAATCTAAAGATATGCTCGAGACATGCGATGCGATCATGGAGACAGAGAAGCGCTGGTTCCTGAATCAATGCTGGATTCTGGGTATGGAAATGGATGACGATGTAATGGATCAGCAGAAATACGCCGTAAGCACACTATCAATTCAGTTTTTACCTCACCCGTTCCACCCCAGCAATCGCCTACTCGGCAACACAAAAGAAAGATAGCTAACACTCTCAACCAGTCCGCAGCAATGGTCCTAGCCCAAGCCCTCGTTGCCGCCGAAAAATCCCAATCCTCACCCTATTCACCCTCCGACGGCTCTCACCTAATCCCCCAAATCCCCCTGCACAAAGCACGTCAAATCATGACCCGCGCCGACTTCATCAAAGACTACGACCACGTCAACCTCTTCACCATCACATCCTCGGCTTTCGTACGCGCCGATTCGGTACCTATGCAGCGTGCTTTCAGGGTGATTTGCGAGGAAGAGGGCTTCGATGAACATCTCGAGGCGACGCTGCAGAGGATTAGTGATATTGAGTCTTTGGGCAGGACGAGAGAGCTGGTGGCGAAGGATTTGGTCATGGGTGGAAAGTATAGGCTTCTATTGAAGGAAGGGATGAGGAAGGGGGAGAGGGTTGGGGAGATTGTGCTGGAAGAGAAAGTTGAGGATGAGGGGGAGGAGAAGAAGTGAGTTTGCGGGGTCGTGTATTGGATACTTTGACACGACCATGTATGAATTATGTAATTGTAAATTTGTTTGAAAATGTACAGTATCGTAAATCTAGACCACCTATCATCCGAAAACAAACCCGTGGGTTATTTCCTCGACTTATCGCTTCAAAGTCCAATTCCATGTACCCACCCAATCGTTTCACTTGCACGTATTCAGCAACTAAACTCGCATACTCTCCCTAAGCTTTCTTCCAGTTATCTGTACTGTACCCAGCCTATCTCGTCTCTCTCGCCCAAAACCGCTTCGTATAGAACACACATCGCCCCATCTTCATTTCACATCACCCGCATGCATCTAAACCACCAAGAAATGAATATCCGAGAGTGCAAGAGAAGCCAACGCTGTAGAAATCCTTCGTTTGCTGGGAAATCAGCAGACGAATGGCGCGCGCGATATATGATCTACAGAAAAAAGAGGCTGTGGAGGGCTACACGCACCAGTGACAAGTTTTCGTATCTCTTGAGAGGGTTATGTGATGTTATGTTATGTTATGTCATGTTGCACGTAGCTGTTACCAATCTCGGGTGAGGAATTGTGTTCTTTCACGTAGGTATCTTTGACAATCGTAAACCCAGTGACAGCAAACCAACCATTCAAAGACAACACATCAACCCTGTTCAGGGCAAGCATCACTTTCATGACCAGACAGAAACTCGTCATTCTCTCCCAACTCTTTTGTCTGGATTGCAATTAGGCTTAGTACATCATTCAGAACAATACACGCACGCGGCTCAAGGAAGCGAAAAACTCAGCGGACAGATCTCGCTATTCTCATATCCGGCGGAATCATTGATGAGGTAGACACTCCTTGCCCTTTGAAAAAACGTCCTGATTTTTTTTTTTTTTGAGGTGAGATAGGGACTTTTTTGATAATGCCTCGGACTTTTGTTTGTTGTATTTCGTGATAGTGATTGTTTGGTTGCGGACCGGTGAAGATATACAAGTTGTAAGGAGGGAAGATAAAATCTACTCGTACTGGGGTTCAAGTTTACGTTGCAGTACCGACTCCCGAGCAAGTCATAAAGGTAATGTTCCGATGTGAAGGAAAGAAGGGAATAGGTGATAGCCTCGCCAGATAAACCGTACAAATTGAGGATTATAGTAGAGGAATCTAGTACGCAAGTCTCGATAAGCTAGGAGCGTGACTTTCATACCTCTCTTCGACGAATAGGGACACTGCAATTTCTCTGCGAGTGTTCCGAGTCATCGGAATAGAATCTCTTCATGAGAGTAAGACTTGCGAGTCCTTATATACTCACGGGTCCGAGAATTTTCTTTCACATGTCACAAACTGACAAGGTTACAGGTCTTTCGCATTCCAACATCTGGTTCGATCTTCGTTTAGGATGGCAGTATTGCACGGCGTCATATAACTATCTCCTCGGAAACGGACTTGGTGGAAAGTTCCACTGCCTTGCGCAGCAGGAACAAACGGCTTCATAAATAAAGGTATCTTAACCCAGCTTCGGACTTCCATGTCTTGTTCTTCAGAATCGCAATCGATATCGAGGATACATACAGACTAAAAGCAGCCGTACTTTCGGATACAGTATGAAATAGGTAGCGGAGCATTTGAGAAGTACCACGCATGAATTTCGTTTCTGCGCTGTAAATGAGACGATAGATTCCTCACTCGACATCGAAGTATGTCAGACAAAGGAAGAGTGTCAGACCAAGGAAGAGTGTCAGATAAAGAAAGAAGTCTTTAACGCAACTCTTCCGGCGGTATATATGGATTTAATTACGAATGATAGCACTGTCTTGAACAGCAACCGGAAACCCATATTTGATCTCCGTACAAAAGCAATGTAGTTGCAATCCTGTCCGTAGCCTAGAGATTGCCGCTTATACGTCTACGCTGCTCGAGTATGTAAACACATATTATTTGATAAGTCAAGAGAGTTAGCAAAGATATAGATAACCATCACTGTTGTGGCTGCGCAACTTATTGATTGAAGCAAGCGGCAGCGTGTATGTAAGGAAAATATAATGGAGTGGGAGACTCATATCCTACCCTGAAGGGTGGGTGAATTAATGATCAAGTTTAGAGAAAGAAGTTACAGGTGTGGATGAGCGAATACATTGAATTGAAAAGCAAGATCTGGTGATCTTCCAGTCTATATGAATCCCCACTACTTCCTCCTAACTTAACAATAACGTTCTACCACAGAATGGACTGGGCGCTAATGAATTTGGAAATTCGCTTTCCTTTCCAAAACCGAAAGCATGTCGTCGACAAGCTAAAACTAATCACTTTGGTTTTGATACATTCGGGTCTTCTATGTCAATTGAGGATTTCAATAGAATCAAGTAGGATTCGAAATTTGCTTCGATATGAAGTTCACTTCGGTTTGCGAGCCGCGGAAAATGGTAGCATCGGCCAAGTTGACAACAACAGACTAGGTGAATTTCTTCCAATTCAACAAGATCAGCTTAACTCGCAGGAAGAGCCTTCATGTTATAAAAACCCATATGATCTTCATTCTGACTCGCGAACCCGGTTCGAATGACCTTTCCACTGTCAGTATACGAGAGACCTATTCTTTCGTATGTGGCAGTTTCAGTCCACACTGTTCGCAAAACCAAGACGACTATTGTTGTCGCGTGTGTGAATAGCAAGAAACACGATACTTGAGCAGATCCAGAATTAAGATACCCATCGAGATCGTAATCTGGATACAGTTTCGTGGCTGCTTTGATATCACAGTCCCCACCTATCTGCACATTATAACGTTCGTTTCCGAGTCATTTGAACCCTTTTGAAATAGTGTTCTGTCGTGCAGGGTGCCTGATAATTCCGCATACCCAGATGTCAATCTTCCCAATGTGTCAAGATAATCCTCGATGACAACAGCATCGCAGATAAATGAATGTACCTCTGCATGCTGTTGATCTACGATAATATGATGACCATAAGCCTCGCTGTTGTTGACAGCTGCCCAAGACCAAGATGGTGCACGCCAAATCTTTGGTCTTGATTGAAGAACTGGTCGCATCGTCCGCCGACAAAGATCTTGGAGGGAAGAAGAGCTCCAGAGACCAGCTAAGTGAGCATCTCCCCTACAACTTTCAATTTGCACTGCGATACCGGATAGCGCATGCAGCTTGTCTTTCTCGAAAGTCATCGATAGCTTGGTATATTCATGGACAATAGTGCGCCAACAATTTTGCAACTTCCGTGAGGCCTGATTGCTGCCTTGATCGCCGTGAATTCTTGTGAGCGATGCTCCAAATGAATTGACATGTTGATGCTTGACGGATGTATTTGTAGATGAAAAAATCTTGCATTCATATCGATTCTCCTCTAAGCACCTGAAGGCAAGCTCTTCTTTCATAAAGTGAAGTGTTCTGGCGCCAGGATCCTTCCTTAGTACACCCATGCACGACTCAATAGAGGCATCTCTGGTGAGTCTAGTGCGGCCCAGTCTTCGGATGGACCGAGATTGAAGTGGTCGTAATGGGACAGACTTGCAGATGCATACACCTGACACTTGGCACCATTCTAAAGGCAAGATATAGTTTCTGGCCGGCAGATAGATGGAGCAGTAGAAAACATCCGTGTGCTACTATGGCTGCACAGGTTGCTGCGATAGTGATGTATGAATTCTGATAGACTTCAGCTATCCTCAATCGCTCCGAATTCCAATCATCCACGTCATCTTGGATGATACATAGCGAATCGGTTCATATGTATCGCAGGCCAAGTTATTTGGCGACCACGATAACATCCTGATATGTCTGAGGTAGATCCGTGACCAGGAAGGGTTGTAACCACGAATTGTTTGTCGCTCTGGTGAACACATGATCATTTCCACATAGACCCCAACAATGGTTGAAGGCAGCGTAGCGGAAGCTTCTGCCATCTCCAATAGTGGTCTTTGCTTTGAAGCACAAGTCGTTGTCTCCAAGGTCCAAGACACAGCTTGGAAGCACTTTAGAAGAGCCATCGCTGCAAAATTCATGCTTGGAAGTGCACTCGGTAATCCATGCTAGGGCAATATCCAGAGCCTGGTCAGATCCAGTGTATTCAGATGGGAGCACTCCTAAATCTAACAGTATCTGTGAAATATACCTCTGCCTAGTAATATCTTAGCCCCATGAATGACTGCGACTGCGACCAGAAACATGGAACATGCCCTGAATCTTGAACAAATCGAGCTGGAAGGCGAGCTGAGAACCGGTGGCGAGCCAGCCAAGCTGTATTTTATCCTGAAAATAAAAACGCTGCTTACAAATTAGGAAATGGTTGATAGGATTTAAAAGAATTTAGATTCATGGCAGTATGCATCCACCTGTACTTCACCATCGGAATCACTCGTGGGGCCAGGAGCGCACTTCAAAAGTACTTCGACTGCTAGCCCACAGGTATTGCAGCCGTCATTGCGAGTGCGGACGAACTGGATAATGGTAAACCATCATCCACATCCAAAACTCGGCCTCCGAGACAGGTTAGGGTTACAGGTGCGGCAAGCAGAGTCCTGGACGTCGCGGTTGTTGTCAATTCCAAATTCTTGCACACACCCTTTCAAGATTGCTAGGTGTACGAGTGACCCCAATTTTTTTATTTTTTTCTCTGGTATGAATGTGGAAGTTCAAAAGATTCAACAATCCATTGAGTAAACGTCTAGAGAGCAAGCATATCAAGTCGCAAATTCATATGGGAGTTAAGCTCTTGCCTGCGATTGGTCAAATGGCGCATGCGAATTGTCTGGCATATCTGATGCTAATGGAGGATCAAAAGAAGTCCGATCTGCCCTTCGGATACTTCAAGTACTCTCTATTTGTAGAAATGTGCTAAAAACCCACTGCAGCTAAAGTGACAACAATAAAGCGAGAGCGGTCCATGGCAGGCTGAAGGTCACGTGTACGTCTCACGTGTCGATGCATGTAGAAATTGCAATGATGTAAGGTTGTTCAAGCCAATCTTTACACGAAAGCACTCTACAAGCCAAAAAGCAGGTCACGTCCTGTGATAGAAACTGCGCGATAAATCTTAACGATCAAAATTGTTCAATAACACTCGGTCCGCCCTCAAAATGTGGAGAAAGCGTCTCATAACAACTGTGTCAACGAGGCAGTATTCCTCGAAGGCTTTTACGCGTGTAACTATCCCTATTCGCTTCTGATAAAGGTCTCCGATAAAGATCCTCGAATACTGATATGGTAATAAGGTCCACGAAACTAAGCCGATAGGCATGGACAGTCAGGAAAGCCCGAAAGCCAAGCTGGAGAAAACCGACATAGATGCAAACGCTAAAGCCACCGAAGAGAAAGATGAGGCGCCAAAAAGACAAAAGACAGTGCTGGAGCAGGATGAAGAGCTTCGCTTAAAGCTTGAAGGGATATCTGGAGAAGGCGGCGGAGCCGGTGTTGAATACGAAGGTGGCAAAGCCGTGGGCTTGAAGAGAGGCGTTAAAGAGAACATGTTCCGGGTGATTTGATTCTGGGAAGCCTTAACCAGAGTGTCTTGGTAGGTTCTGACCGCGAAGAGGAACTCTTACCCCAAATTTAATCTTCTCTTTATCAATGCAAAAGCTGAGTGACCTCAGAGTGAATTTGAGGATATACTAATCAGCACGTGACTGCCTGCGCCAATCGACGTCATCACTTGACACTAGACACTAGACGCGTTCCTTCAACGCGACTTGCTTCTTTCTTGTATCACCTTCTCAGCCATTTCATTAACTTCAACTACAATCTCTAGAATCTCTACTACTCTCAACAACCACAGCGCGATCTCCTGACATCATCAATTCCAACTATCACATCCTACTATAACTCCTGGTGCCTTTTGATATTCATCAAGAATAACTTGAACAGCCTAAGTAAGTAAAGAGCTTATTTTAGCTCGTTTTCACTTCTTATGAGGCGAGGAGAAAATCTTCCTCGAACAATTCTACTCTTCACCATAACGTCTCTTGCTCGTGAACAACAGCTGATATATGACAGCCTATCTCAAGATGGCGTCTACTAGATCAACTCCTGAGGGCTCCTCTCCGGCTCCAACAAACGGTACCAAACGCGCTGCCGAGTCCACTTCATCGCCACCAGCTGCCAAGCGTGGCCGAGGTGAGTTCATCCAGTCAAGTTGTGTCATTCACAAGGATTGTAAAACTGATTTCGTATTCGCGTCTTCCAGGCCGCCCCAAGAAGCAACAGAAGACTCTCGAAGAAACTGGAGGTGTTGGTACACCTGTCAAGGAGCAAGACGTCGAAGATGACACAGAGGTCGCCAAGCAGATCGATCAGGATACCACACCATCTGAGCCAGCCAAGCGCGGTCGGGGAAGACCCAAGAAAGTCCAAAACGAGACCAAGGGCACAGATGGAGGTACTGAGAATGTGAATGAAAATACGGTGGTCTCGAATGAATCCAAGGACACGAATAGAAGCGCCGAGAATGGTGTAGACAAGATGAGTGTCGATGATGATGAGGCAACTACCAAGCAGAATGGAAACGGTGGCAAAGTCAATGGTGAGAAGAATGCGTTCGATGAGGTCAAATCCGATGAGCAGGATGTCAAGAAGGCCGCCGATGAAGAACAGGAGGTCAAGTCGAAGGAGGTCGAAAACAACAAGGACTCGGTTGTCAAGGACGATAAGCGAGAAGCTGCCATTCCATCGTCAATCCTTGTAAGTCAAATCCTGCTCATCCAGATTTATCATTATGTTATACCCCTTTCGCGAAGTTGTATTCTGACAAAGTGTGCTTCAGGAGAAGGGTATCATCTACTTCTTCTTCCGAGGACGAGTTGGGGTTGAAGATCCACAAGGAATTGAGGACGTGGCCCGCAGCTACATCGTGCTTCGACCACTTCCTCTCGGTGCCAAGCTTGGTGAAGGCCCTCTAGAGGATTCCGGCAACGCGAGATTGCTTGCCTTGCCCAAGAAAATGCTCCCAAAGAGCCGTCAGGACCGATTCCTAGTCTTCGTCGAGAACCCTTCCGCTACCATCAAGGATTTGCGTGAGCAATTCTCAAGCAACGACTATGCTACCAAGACTTCTGGGTGAGCTCCATTCTAGCAGATGTTGAGCAATTACTAATGACCATAACAGTACAAGCCATACTCCATCAGCTACCCCGTTCGCTGAAGGAATCGTAAGTTTCTTTCATTTTCCCACCGGAAGCCATGGAAATTGCGCGTGTATCGAAAAACAAGCTGATTACTCTGCAGTATGCCATCACGTCCACGGGTCGTGAGTCGCATCTCGCCTACCTCCTCACGGTCCCATCATCCATCGGTGAGGTTCAGAAGGAGCTTGGCTTGAACGAGAAGGGAAGGTGCGTGACAAAACTATTTCCTTCTGCTCGAAATAGATCGGCATTAGCTCCGAATTTTGAGTTTTCGATTCCCACACTAACTTGATCCTAGCTTTGTCGTCTCCGCCAAGAATCCCAACGCCCCTGGTCCCGCCAACGCCACCCTCGACAACCCCGCTGACTATCCCGAGGAGATTCAAAAGAAGTTCCGTGACCTGCGCTGGATGCCTCTCGAGCCCGCACTGCTCGCCTACCAGAACACCCAGTTCCTACTCATCGGCGAAGGCATGGGCGATGTAGACAATGCTGTTCAGGAGATGAAAAAAGATGCTAAGGATGATGAGAAAGTGAAGCCTGTTGAGGAGCTGGAGAAGCTCGAGGAGGAGGATCATGATCGTGTTGAGCATCTTAAGGGTGATGATCCAATCTTTGCTGATTTGGGTTTGAGCTCGAAGGAGTATGATACATTGCAGACTACTTGGTAATTTGCACGTCAACATCAAATACGTCAATGGGGATCTGATGATAAGATATGAGATCACGATGCGAGATGGCTTAAGCATCATGGACGGGAGAGCATGAATTGGTGGAGCCTGGATATCTGGGAAAATGTATAATAGGATGGAGTATTTGCTGGTCATTTGACTACTGGAGGATATCTTTCGGACGACGGGACGACTGGTACGGCGGCTATTTTGCTCCTGGACATGGGCATCTGGTCACAAAATAGGGTGCATGACAAACTTTGCTAGATAACAACCATACACAATGGATAACTTTCGTAATGTACGGCTGCTCTATCTTAAATATTTTCTTTGACTGAGATTTAGACGTTAAGTGAGCTATTCTTGAGATCAGCTATCGCATATTGCGGATCGCACAATGCAGAGAAATCGACTTTAACAAATCCACAAATAGTCAACCTACAAATCTCCCGGCCTCGCTCTCAACACGAGTTGAACAAACTTTTGATAAAGTTCCCTGATATGAAGAGGATCGGGTCTATCGCAAATTGGCGTCCTTTATGTCTTACTGAATATAGATTCTTGTTAAGAAAGCATACCGATGAGCTTCTAGTGATTGTAGGATTACTCTGCCTCCTGCTTTTCAATCACAACACCCAACTGCAAGTCGCTAGCACCAACCAACCACCCAACCAGCCATCCGCCCTCTTATAATTCTACGCAAGCAGATTCCACGAAACCAATATCATGATACCCATCATGTTTCTTTCTTTCACACCAAAACACACACACACACACGCACGAAAATCCCCCCACCCCAAAAAGCGAAAAAACTACTCCTGTTCTCCCCTCCCTCTAGCAAATGAATCCTATATCTATACATCATCATACAACATCCCCGGTGTTCGCACAGTAGAACGCGCCTTCGAAGCCTTACTTACATATTGCATGCATGCATGCACTATGAGTTACCTACAGATACAACCAACCTTATTTCAGCTCCGAGAAGACATCACAAGTACAGTAAGTACGGACAAGGAAGGTGCATGGCATGGGATTGCATGGCAGAGTACGGCGCTCGCATGGCGGAGGGTGGATGTGTATGTGTGTTGTACAGTACGATACAGCATACGTGCTACAGTAGCGAGTATCTCACGATATTATTTGGGGAGTGCGCCGGATGGGAGAGGGAGAGGGCTGGCGGGGTGAAGTAAGTGGAGTGGAGTGGAGTCTGCATCTGATTACAGGGAAAGGAAGGGTTATCGAAAACTTTGTGTTGTTGACAACAGAGATCGAGACAGATGCGATGAGAATAGGATGAGGGCCGGATGAATGGATTGCACGTCTACGAACTCGGAAGAGATGAGCGAAGAAAGGAGGAGGAGAAGAGGGAAGAAGAGTGTGAATCAGTGATGGGGTTTTCATGACTTAGTGAGACTGGTCGGATGGGAAGTATCAAGTAACCCGTGAGAGCGAGATCCTTCCCTTCCTACCTAGCTACTGTAGTACGTTAGGTAGGTAGATATTATCTGCCTCGGCCGTCCCCGCTAGCAGCGAGGGGGAAAATGAAAGAAAGAAAAGGGGGTGAAGACGAGACAGAACAAGCTTTTCGCTACCGGTCGGGTGGCGCGCTTGACACTTATCGATTTGATTACCTGCAGAGAAGGAGTACTGTACTTAATCTACTGGCGACGACCTCACCACATCGCCCCACATAAAGAAACCCTATTTATCCTCCGATTCATTCTTCCATCCTTCTATCTCTCATTCGTGCAAGGATTCCAAGGAAATATAATTGTTTTCAAGACCGTCGGTCGTGATTGATATAACTGCATGTATCTAAATGTGTGGGATCAGTGGTGCAATTCATTCCAGACATTACTCGCGCCTTTTGCCTTGTTATGCTTGTGTATATGCCCTGTTCCTATTTCTTTTTTCATTGTCTATTCCAATCTCCTCTTCCCTATCTCCATCTCTATTTCTTCATCAACGAGATGGATGTTTCATGATCTGATCTGATCCATCCATCCCTTTTTCCTCCGGTTTCCTCCGGAACGCAAACCGAGACCAACGCTCCAACGGTTGCGATGATGTGTCAATACCTACCTAGTTCCTTAAATTCTTTCGTCCGAACTGCGCACCTAAGTTCTGGGCACCGTCGGTACTCAAGTTGGAGATGGAGATGGAGATAGAGATGGAGATGAGATGAGATGGTTCTGAAACATGAGACACATCTCAGATGCTCAGACTCTCAGGGGTCGGTCGTTAGGAGGGACGACGGCCGGACTTGCGATGAACGGGTGGAGTGAAGTTGAGGGAAAGAAAAGCTCGTTTGTCGTTTTGGATGATCTGGATGATGGGTGGATGGATGGATGGTAGAGTGAAGGAAGGAGGAAGGATGAAGGAGGCGTGTTGGTTGATTGGTTGCAAAAATTGGTGGTTGAGGCTCGACAGTGATGCGTTTGTGAAAATAGGACAGCCTCGGTAGCTGAATGGTTCTCTTTGTATGAAAAAGAGCCGAAGGGAAATACAGAAAAGTGCAATGTTGCATGTGCAGATGTATAGAATGGAGTGTAGATTGAAATGTAGATTGAGGTGTAAATCACAGCAGAATTTAAAGTGACATTCAATATGCGTTTCACTAAAAAAGAGGTGTGGTGAAGTACAGCTGTGTTGCTATATTATATATACAAGTATTCAACCGCTAATAAACAAAGATTCCAACCTTTTATCTAGGTACCTGGAACAACTCCCCTTAGGTGATAAAAACCGCCTAGTAGTTGTACTTGTAGCAGAACGGAACACCTCCAATGACAGTTCCTCCTAGTGTGTTGATGATATCACGGACTCGCACGTCGGGTCGGATACCACCCAGGGAGATGACGGTGTCAAGGGTCATAGCATTACCTTGTGCATCGTTGCCATTGAGAGAGAGGATACGAGCTGGGTCGGCGTTTTGCCAGACGCGGTAGGTGTGGTCAACCCACAGGTGGACCATGTAAAAAATGGAGTCGCTGGGGCTGGCCGCAACATCGGACATGGTTCCTCCGATACCATTGTGAGCAAAGGCATGTGGTCTATAAAAAAAAAACCGTTAGCTACATTCTCACCCAAGATTTTCATGTTGGAGGTATGAATTGACTTACCCTTTCTCGAGGCAACTGCCGAACTCGGCATAAGTACCACGCGACTTGCATATGTCAATGTAGGTCTGGCTGCACTGCCCGGTCAATTGCTCATTGACGGCGCGGGTCATGCAGTGGTTTGTGGCGCCGCCTCCGGGTCCAATATGCAGAGTGAGTCCTCCGAAAGCACCACTGTTGATACACCATCCCTGACCGTTGGACTGTGCTGGCAACAAGTTCCCGAAGTATGGCTGCGTGAACAAGTCTGTTCCCTTGACGAAGTTTCCAGCATCCCTCGCCGCATCCCACCATGGGAATGCTCTGTTATAACCGCACTCGGCTCGCAGGACTTGCTCGAATGCCCAGACTTGGTACCTATGCCAGATGGCGAACTTGTCGTTGCGGTGGATATCTGGCGTCATCATTTGATGCAGGCGGACGAAATCCTCGTAACGGCTGGTAGCTGGTGGGAAGTTTCCGGACGGAGGTTTGCCCTGCAAACATTTTATGGCCGCTACAAAAGCCAGTTTGTCGGATGTCGAGAAGTCGCGCCATTCAAATCGCATTCCTGGGTTGGCACTACATGATGCTGCGGAAGCACTCTGTGCAATTTCTGCATTATTGGAAAGTAAATCGGCCATCGACTCGTGATCGGTGGTGAAGTTCTTCCCGTACAAGTCCTTCCCGAGCTTCGCATCTTCCATAGCCAGAGGCTCCATGGCCACGAGAGCTGATGCTGGTAGGTTAGGTGCATCTCGCTTCAGGAGAAAAGAGCCCGACACTGCGGAGGCCGCCGAAGAGATCAACAAAAGAAGAGTCGAACGCATAATGGCGAGGGGAGGAAGTAGCGATTATTAAAATAATGTAGTAGCAGTCAAGGTGGCCTGGTGAGCGAGTGTGTAAGAGGTTGCAAGATGCGAGAAACCTACTCAAAAGCGCTCATAAATGAAGGTCTGGGGAAGACAGCCAGCCTATTTGAAGGGGCTGGCCTGGCCTACAGTACTGTACTACTACTATACTACTGTACAGCAGGACTGTCATGTACTAGCTGAAGCTCCGCTTTCCAGCCTTAACTTCCTAAAGTCCCGTCCGTCTTTGTAGGCTCGGCAGGCTACCTGGGTAGGAAAGGTCCCTACGTAATTACGGTACTTCAGCGTGCAGGCAACGTTGAAAGATTAAAAGATTAAAAATCGCCCGTTGAAGCACAGCAGCCACCGCTCAGAGGCCATGCCGTCCGCTCCGATCCCACTGGGGATGCTGGCCCGTGGCTTTGGTGGGACATCAAATTTCCCATTTCAGGGGCTGGCGGGGACTGATGGTGATCGGGACTGAGCGGGCAAGCCGAGCACTCACTCATTCGCTGACACGGTTCTACTAGAGCTATTCCAGCAACGGGCGCATCTTGAATACGAAGTCTATCGTTGTTGAGCCTCAATCCTTAGGTATCTATCTATTCTTGCTCGTAATGGAGCCCCCCCCCCCCCCCCGGTTCCTTATGCTGATCATGACAAAAGGATGCATTCTGCATCACTGCATTAACCGGATTGTGGCTAGAAGTATGCCATAATTAGACTCTTGGCTGCCGGGACATTCGTGAAAATGGGATGTGATGGACCAAAGTACGGAGAATTCAGCGTGGCTGGAGAAGTTGCCATGGACGGAGGAGGTATGAAGTCTGAAGTGTACTTACAATTATTCTCCGCAAAAGCAAAGTTGGAAATATCCGTAACGTGAGTTCCACATGCGACAGACACTTGATCAAATCCGCGAGCTTTCGCAGTTGATGAAGATGACATTATAGCTATAAGCTGCAAACGAAAATTTCAGTGTACGGAGTGAGTATACAGAGAGAAATGCCAGTCGGTCAAGTAGGTCTGTCTTCCCCTCCCAAATCCCAAGCTTTGTGACACGTAGAACATGCATGGGCAAACAAATTAGAACTAGCCAAGAAACGGCCGGATACCGATGGTACTACCGTACGAGCGTGAGCGTACTTCGCCTACTTGTACAAAGCAACTCGTGTATGCAGATGAGAACCAGGTGCGGGTGAGCCGTCGACAGGATGACCAACATGACCACAGCTCAGCGATCCTTCCCTTCCCAAACCATATTCGATGCTTCCGGCACACAGATGTTGTTGATTATTAACTACAGTATTAACTTGAAAGCGGTGGGTGTGTAATCAAGGTGACGCGGATGACGGTATACTGCAGGGTTCTGCCAAACTGTGAAGGGTGAATTCAATGCAAGTAAGTAACTTTCTTTATACAGGGAGGGACCACAAAGGGAGACTCTTTCTAGAAGCTGGGTGTCGCAAACTCTATCGGCCCACTGAGGCACAGAGGCTTTCCCGCAGACCTTCTGCAAAATCGCCTGACGATAGATAGATACTTTGAGCATTGGAAATTGGATGGTGTTGTACTCTATCATGGGATTGACATCTGCTTTCCAAGGAATGCCTATGTCTTATCTTATCTTATCTTAGCGTATTCTTCTATCCAATGATATACATATCCCGATGATAGGTAAAAGGCCGAAGAGCGACCGAGCCTCAGCAAGAGTATTGTAGGCATTCTCGCGACGAACCAAACCGACGGTCAAATAGCTTCATGACCTAGTGTGATATGTCAATCCCGAAACAGTGTTGCTGAAGATGGTTCACAGACTCTTCAGATACATCGAAGTGTCAACTTTCAAGAAATAACCCCGGCTTGAGGTTAGAGCTCCACAGTGACTCGCAGCATCGACTGGAAAGTATATCAAGGTGAAGAGCGTTTCAAGTAAACACGATCTTTGTCACACCTTATAACGATCCACAAGTATAACAATCGCCAGATGAAGTTTTCCGAAATCCAGAAAAGATCAGTTTCACACGTTTAAAGAGAAGATTGAGCTCGCGCAAACGGCAATCGCAGGTGCTGAATTCATTACCGACCCGTCGAAGACAATTGTCATATTGATACATAGAACTTGGGAAGGACGATACGATATGTTAGAACGACACATTGTATCACGTGGAATGAGGGCACGGGAACGAAAGGTGCAGAGTCTCGGTCAGCCTGGTAAACGAGTTGAGTTGAGTTGAATCTCAGGTAACTCAGCTCAGCTCAAGTCAGAGCTTTGTTAAGCGTAGATAACTCAGCCTAATTGTACTCTGAGTTATTCTAAGCATACTCAGAGTACTACTTACTAATCATATCAATTCTTTGTATATTCCCTAACAGAGGTATGAGAGGTAATATTTGACTAAGCGCTTTCATGCTACGTACGTAAAGCGGATATTCTATCATAGGCGGTAAACTAAATATGACTCTACATGAATTGAATCTATACCGGACTAAAATCCGAAAATTATTCTAAGCTTACTTAAATGTAAGTAAAGTATTTTTTTTGAATTTCCTCTATACCTATTGTCGTTTGCTTTATACTTACTCTGCCCTATTGTGTTTTATACAAATGATTATACTCTGCGTCTGAGTCTGCTGTAAGTACGGCACTAAAGTCCCTGACTCAACTCGAAGATTGGCGTACTCAACTCAACTGAAATCAAGCGCACTCAGGAAGTACGTCAGTAAATTTCACCACGCTGGTCTTGGTATAAGAATTCAGAGTTTTCCGGGAAATCACAAAGGTTGCCATATCGTTCTCGAGAGTGTTACGGAGGACCTAGTGGCAACAAGGCTCGTCTAACAGAGAACCGCAAGTTCAATGTTCCAGAAGCAAGTTCTCCTCCATTAATGGTCCGTAAGAACCACCGGTTTGACCATGCTAAAATTTAGTACTGAAAACGTAGCTGGCGTGTCAAAGGAACGACTGTTAGCTTCGAAGTAGGTTATCTGCAGTCCCCGATTTCCATGAGGCGCAAGGCGAGCGAGCGTAGTTTCATGGTAAGTGACGCAGGCCGCGCTTTGGCTTTCAAGAAAGGCAGGAAAGCAAATGTCAAGGCGACGGACCTTGTGTGGTGGACTGTCAATTTGTTGTTGGTTTCCCCGAAGTTGATGGTTTTGGGTAGTAAGGCGTTGTAGGCTTCTTGCTACTGGCGTTGAGGTAGAGACTGTCAATGAAAAAGTTATTTTTTGACGACACTGCTGAGCACCGGTCTTATTGTGTCTCTCAGATGTAGCAATATAGCAAAGCCAGACCAAGGTCGAGATCAAGCCAGCGACAACAGCACTGCTTTAAGCGCATAAGTTTTTAAATTCACAACCGCATAAGATGCGGGACTCCGAGATAGTTTCTCGGGAGGGTCCTCGTCTGATGCGGGAGCAAGAGTAGGACATTCACTTTTCAACAAATCTCGAAATTTTTTCCAACTCTTTGATGTTGAATAATTCAGCAGAAGCGATCTCAGAGCCATGTTCGTTGACAAAGTGATCGAGTCTTTCTTTACGGTGGTCTGAGGCTGTCACATTCACCCCGGACGAGCGAGTTGTTCTGCTAGTAAGGCAATCATACCGGAAGCTGCGCCGATGAGGAGGACGTTTTTGTGGGGACAAGACATGACTGGAATGATCAAAGTGTTTTTGGTGAGGAGGAATCGGATGAAGATTTTAGCAAAAAGAGTTTCTTTAGAACTGGGATTTGAAAAGAAGCTTGAAGTGTGATGATAGGTGCTGAACGTAATACAAGTCTTTCAATCATTGGCCTTTCTCTCGGTACCTTTCACCAACATGACTTACCTCCGCACCTTGCACATAGTCTCGACGCCGTGAGTCTCGCGTTCCTGTCTTACCAGCAGAACTCCCCGACCGTATCATCTCATGCAAGAGAGGATTTCAGAAGCGCTTTAAGGATGATCAATCGTGCTCTTCAGTCTCCTGAAACAGCAATAAATTATACGACCATGCTAGCGACGCTTCTTCTGGACATGGCTGAGATTTCGAATCTGGAATAGGGCGCGCGAATCATAGATCAGCCAAATTAGTGGCGCTCGCACCCTCTTGGATCTGTGAAGTCTTGATCATTACCGTAGCAGTGGTGGGCTTCGAATCTTAGGTTGCCTGAGCACGAATCTGATTACCCAGCTGTATTTCTGGGGAACGACCTGTCCTAGATCAAGTTCTTGCTTCGAGATTGTTTGTGGTCAAGGAAATGAATGCAACGGATTCTAAGAGAAAGTTGACGGAGTTGATGATTGAGTGAATGACTTCTGAGGGATAATGTTAGGAGTGGATCTTGTGATATTGAAAAGTGTTTGTATAAGACGGCGGAGCTTGATGGTAGGCTGAAAGCTCTTTAGGTTGATATGCTAAAGGATTAGCGTTATCAGACTTTTATGTTGGAAGGGGAAAGCGAGAGGATCCTCTGTGGAAGAGTCGATTTTCATGCTAGACGATATATCACACAGATTTGGAATATCCTTCGCCTTGTGCGTCTCCTTCTCAACGCCTCGATCCTAGAGTACTACATCGCACTCGGGTCCTCGACTCGTTTGCTTCTACCCTGCGTCGAAACGGCGAACTCCACTATCACATCTCTAGTGTAGGAATCATGCCTTCAAATCCTTCATTGTGTATACAAAATCCTGGTCTCTGCCTGTGACGCACAACAATATACGCCTAATTCCCTGCGCTTGACTTGACCGGCTCCTTTCGTCGTCCAAGCAAGACCCTTCCACTCATGATCAGCGTGGGGCAATGATTTCAAACTTCACTCCCTCCAGCACCGCACACGCAAAAATGTCTTGTTCTGATCTCACGCTAGAGATAAAATTACCTCCGTCCGGCCTCTTCTTCAAGTAACACTCATTCCAGACAGACTCCCAAGGCGAAATCAAACCAAGAAAAGTGACAGCCACGCACGATTTGGCACCTGTTTGGCCGAGACCGGAATCCACGTTGTACTGTATGCAAGCGTCGATGCACGCGTTCAAATTTGTCATTTTCATGTTTTGTATATCCTGCGAGGGACTCGATGCGGAACTAGATTTTAAATCCTGCTGGCAAAACTTTTGAAAGACATACGAAGTTGATGAGCCCGAAATAGAGGCCGTGTAGGACGTGCCATTAGAAGCGGGACAGCCAAGTACAGAAAGTGCGAGATCGGTTGCTGAAGCAGTTGTAGCTGTAGTTGAAGACGAGGAAGTGGTGGTTGACGGCAAGGAAGAAGTAGCCTTTATAGAAGATAATAAAGTGCTGCTTATTAAGGTAGGAGTAGATGTTTGAGAACCAGCCCTTGTCAACGATAGTACAGTGCTGCTTAGGGTAGGCGTAGATAGTTGAGAACTAGTCCTTGAAGAAGATAATACAGTGCTGCTTGTTGAGGTAGGTGTAAATGTTTGAGGACTAGAACTCTTCGCATTACCTGATCTACTCAATAAGTCAGCACTAACATGAAACCTCCATATCGAAAGAATGTTTTAGTCCACAACTAGAATTACCCCGTTGAATGCATCTTGTTCTTCCCTGCAATCGTACCCCCAACACCACCACCAACAGCACCTGCTACGATCACAACAATCAAAACCGCTACCAGTATCCAGAACCACTTCTTTCTGAGGCCACAAATTCTTCTGGCTTTCTTCGTTTCTATCACATCAGTTGCAGGCATATAGTGTTCTGGATCGTCTGGGATAGCGTTTTGAGACAGCTTGTGCTGCGGTTTCTCGTATGCGCTCCGTGAATCGTGATGTAGACCTTCCGGTACATCGTGCGATATATGCTGAAGACCTTCCGGTGTATCGTGCCATACGTGCTGAAGACCTTCTCTGTCTGGATAATTCATTTCACGTTACTCTCCCGTTTGGATGTCAAAAATCAGAAGAAGTCCAGCGGGACAGCGTGCGCGGCGTTTCTATCTAAGAGCTACTTGTCGAGTTAGATCAATTTTCCCGAACTTACCTTTTGGCGTATAGACAGAAAAACTGAGAGCTAGACAGAGATGGAGACGGAGAAAACTATTGAAAATCGAAATGGGACGCAAGGTATTTCAGCCCGGGTAAACCAGGCCTGCATGTAGTCGACTTGCATGGCGAAGACGATTGATTGGTGCATGAAATACGGCTGAGAGAAGAGCACATTGATTGAACCTGAACCCTGGCCGAGTTAATAGCATTTTCAATTTCAAAGCCTGGCGTAAACAGTTCTGGAACTCTCTTCTGAAAAGTCGACAGACGACATCCATATTTATTCCGAGATATTGCGCAGTGGAGTTAGAGCAATAGTCACCTTCACAGTACTCTACTGAGGTCTGATTATGCATTTGTTTAGTATGTAAAATCTGTTTACATTTAATTAGCCGAGGCTAGATTGTTCTGTCTTCAGTGTATAAGATTTGCGTCGCAAATAGATTAAATATCTAGTAAAGTCGTGAGCTCTATACACGAGGAGATTTTGTCAATCTTTGCAGCTGCGGAGCCAACTAGAGCATAGCCCCTAGGTTCTGGAGTCATATGTCTTATCTCCTCCTTTTGTGGTGGAGGCTGAGTCATATTGATGCTTGTTGTTCTATTGTAGCTTGTCCTTACTGCGTATCAGAGTAGGACGGGATGGTTCGAGTGGCTCAAATACTTGCTAATCTGCCTCGCGCCCGACGACCTAGGCCACTTCCCCGTGCTCAATATTGGATGAAGCTTGCAGGCGGGTCTTATTTCCAATCACCGTACAGTACTTATCACGTCTGCATCAGTCTCTATCCTGGGCATGCTTCTCAAGGATTGCGCTCCAGGACCTGATTATGGCATTCGATCACATGAAGCTGAATCATCCATTCACTGGACTTGGGACGCACACAGTTTGTTTTGAGAGTTTAAAAAACTTTGACGAGGAACCTCTTCTGTTGACAAAGAGCCAGGAGAGCTCCAAGAAATATGGATGCCAAAATCAGAAAGTGCTATATATCCATGTCTGGCCCACCCGCAATGTGACTACAGCGTATTTTCTCATATCTTCCCCAGACCTATTTCAAAGACAAACCCTTATAATCATACCATCAATACACAGTTGCACATGGTTTAGAAATAAATGTTCAGCCTGGTACAAAGAAGCCATATTGGTGTAGCAAAACGGAATCTGGCCGGGTGTATTTATCCATGGTTGGCTCCCCCTCATTGACCTCCTGAATACTCCACCTCCTCTTCTGAATACTCTTCGTCTACTTCCTCCTCGCTCAGATCGTGATTTCTGTTCTGGGTTTGAGTATCGTTCTGTCGATATCCCGTCCCAGATCTACCACGAGTTGATAGACCCGGTCCGTACTGTGCACCATAATTCGCCACGTTTCGTGTATTCGAGGTTCACAGGAAAGCACCAAACCGCCTTAGCTCGATTGTCGGCATGGCCGTGATAGGATTGGTGAGGTTTGGTATGCCTGCTCCAGAACTTTCACATCGTTCCACCCATTTCTCGACTTTGGAAGGAGATATACCGTCTAGCTGCTCTGGAAAAAGTGCAACGACGTCAGCTTCTTGAAAATTTGGAAGCTTCGAGGGACCTGGCGGAGTCGATCGAAAGAGCTAGGTGAGCTTCCGCTTGTGCTGTTTGAGTTCGATGAATTGACTGATCGTGATACAGATTTCTGGCCAGTACTGGCCCTGGCACGTGGATTGACAGCATCAAGATGTCGCTTCTGATCAACGCTCTTATATGACCTAGGAGAGCTCTGTGATGAAAAGTCTGAGCGTCCTGGGTTACTGTGGATCAAAAGCTGTTAGTATACATTCAAAAGCTGACAGTCATGCTCACCTGTAGATGTTTGACCGTGAGGTTACACTATCGTGGTTTAATGATAGTTTATTCGCTGTAATATACTCCGATATGTTGCTACTAGCTGCGATAGTAGAGCTGTTTCCCGCATAGGATGTGCTATCATTGCCGGACTTAGGCTCTTCACAGGCGCCATCGGCCCTGAGCTCGTGCATGAAGTTCCACTGATTTTCACTTCCTGCGGGAGCCATTGCCCTGGGTAGGGTAAGGGAAGTGGTAAAGTACTAAGTAGCAGTTCATTACTGGCGGGTCAAGCTTAACACACGATGAACATGACAATATTCCGTGTTAAGGAGAAAAAGAACTTAAAGAAAGCGTGTGAGGATGAACGACGGCTTCCAAAGGAGTAAATGTGATCTATATCAGCAGAATATGGAGGGCGTCGAGCTACATTTTTATGCCGGTATCTTTGGAATTATTGGAGTCACCGGCGTGAGGATATGACGCTTGGAGAGTAAGGCGGACGAAAAGTCTTGTCAGGAAACTGGTAGGAGTCTTCATTCTTGTGAGAATTTATATTGGGTACAGAACTAACAGTGAAGCTGCCAGCAATCATAACCAGTTACTCATATGAGGCGAGCTGAGTATAAATCAAACGGTGACTCATTCTGCTCACCGAAAGCACTTAAAGCCTGGGCGAAATCTCACCCCTATATGAGAAACAAAGCAGATGATATTTACCAAGTATTTACGAACATATGTGTTACTCTCGGATCTGAGCACACGAGCAATATGGCGAGCCACACCACAATCTACCCTCCTTAGTGTTCCCGAAAAAGACTCAGCTATGAGATCAAAGACTCTCGTTCTTAGTTACTGGCTCACGAGCAGTTCAATACCTGCCGCCAGGAACCGAAATGTCAAAGGGAAACCGAGTCGAGATACAAACATGCGGGGAAATTACATAATTATCAAGAATGAAAGCAGAAAATAGTTAAGTTCAGGGGTTCATTGCCTTGCCTATATATGCCAGGGCTTTGCCTCAACTTGCTTCGTATACTAAAGGTCAGGTAATCTGTTCCTGGGACAAGGCTGGATGGGCGTACTAAAGAAATCTGTCAGGTAAAATGCCATGCGGGAAGCCTTATATTTCGCTTTGAATCCCATGCAATGAAGGCATTTAAGGGGTTTTAACGGCTGCCTAGAGTTTGCGAATCATCGCCTTAGAATCAATGCAGCATTATGATGTCTTGTTACAGCCTTACCCATTCCATATGCATGTGAGAGGGGCCAAATAATGCCCTTTTTTCACAAAGAAGGGAGGTGATATCAGGCTGCTGGGTCAGCAGGGGGTGGTTGTTTGACATCAAGTTGAAGATATCCGATGTGCGGGATGAGCCTCGCTGTTGTTGTTGTTCATTTAGAGAGGAGGCATCTATTGGCGGCTGGCTGGGATTCTGGCTAAAAGGAATGCTTACGTCTTCGTCTTCCACGTCTTGAGTTCTATTCTTGATGCTTGGAATGGGCCGAAAGGAGGATGGATTCTAGTGTTGATGAAGTGGAGTCATTGCATGTTTTCTTTTTGCTGAGTGAACCTCGCGATTTGGACCCGAATCTTCTTGTGCAATATGTTGTATCACCTATTATAATGAGCGACTGGCAAAGTGAATTGAGATTTGTGTAATGGTGTCGGAACACAAAAGCTTTGTTAGCCGAGAGCCTATAGATGTATGCCGGTTGCATCGATGGTGCGCGTTTCCGGTATATGCCAGTGTTGTGTTGTCGAGCAAATAATGTGTTATTCTGAATCATGAATTCTAGAGCTAGCGAAATTACGGGTTTTGTCACGAAATTTAGCCTTTTCATCATGGCCCGTTGTAGACACCAAGATCGTAGACGCGATACAAATTCCTACCAGTATGCAATTATCAAGAAATGTGTGTATGAAGCGGAAGTTCGTTTGTGGCAAAGTTAGACAGCTCTGGAGAATAGCTTCGCTTACAACATCCTGGCGGTGCCAAGGAAGGCTGAGGTTACCCAGCCTCCTAATAATACCTTATGACTCCCAATTGAACGAATGCAGCCATTCACTAAAGACTTCAGTTATTGCTTTGATCATAGCTCACTACTTTAATCAACGTGGATTGGTTTAGCTCAAGTTTGCCAATGTCTCCATCATCGACTCTTCCCTACGACGAGAATTTCGAAACTCGAATCCTACACCTCAACAACTAAATTCCAGCTCAGCTTCTTGCATCATGGGGTTTATATCAAACTCACTTGATCCTCAGCTCAAGAAGATCCCGGCATCCAAGCTTCCTCCAGCAGACATTATCTGGCCTTGGCCCGACAAAGAGGTCTCTCGTTCCTCAGAAAGCGTTCACATCTCCTCCGTGCCTCCCAACAAGAGCATCAGAGACTTCTATCTCAGAGCTGTCAAGTCCGGCGACACAAGCATTGCTCCACCACCAATAATATCAGCCTCAGAATTCGTGCCGCCAGCTTTGATAGAACACCTGATGCGAAACAAGAGAAGCAGTGCACTTGGAGCGAAGTTTGAACCCGGTGCAGAAATCACGAACATGGAAGGCGCTATGCACATTTTCGTCGTACCTGTTGTACCGAGATGCGAAAGTGCTGGTGATTATTGTTTTTCAGCTGGTCATAAGGCTACGCCCCCTGTTATTAAGAAGTCTGGAGGGAAGAGTGTTATGATGACAAGATCGGTGGTTATGAGTGCTACGATACATTTGGATTTCGAACTTCCGACTGTGATGGTGGAGTTGTGTATGCTGCGGAATCAAGAACTTCTTGGAAAGGATCTGAATGTAGAGTCGGAGTGGAGGATTTTGGGCAAGGGTCACAAGCAGGATGCTGCTTTGAGAGGAGCTTATGATGAAGATTTGAGGAAACACATGGTCTTCCATCTGACGAGTCAGCATCGGCTACCAGCTCTTGCGGAAACGACTAACAAGATTATGAATCTTGGACCGAGTCTACAATTCCTCCAAGGCTTGATACAAGGCGATGACGCTACCCCTGAGCAGCTACTCCATCGCTTCACCAAGATCGGTACTAGAACCCTTTCCCTCGAATTCCTCTTCTTTGCCGCGTTTCAACTCGTCCGCAACGAATTCTCCGTCCTCGAAGCCGTGTATCCACAGGGATATATCTATACCTATGACCCACCAAGTATCTTTGCTCGGTATGTCGAACCAGAGCTGTTGAATCGACTCTTTATCTTGGCGATGAAATATATGTCCAGCCATAACCAGCTCGGTAAGATGAGAATCTTCGCGTTCAACGATTACGCCGATCCGTCTGCCCTGGAACTCTTGAAAATAGCGCTTGAAAGGCAGACTCATGTGCTGGTCCTTTCCAAAGGGGATCTCTTCAGAGGCGAAGACGGGAGGTTCGAGGCCGGGTCTTGGAAAGAAGGATCGGGGATTGCAAAGGGAGACGGTGGACGCTTGGATCTCAGCAAGTGGCCGGCGGCTAAGGGTGCCATGTTGGTGATACACAATAACAGCGATGCTTTTGGTCAAAATGTTGAGACTGAGTGCATGTCTGGCAGTTTAGATGGGGCAATTGGTTCGACTACCAGTGCAGCTGCCAGCTTAGAGAGAGCGAGAGCGGACTTGATGGATTACGTTGTTTGATGTGATCATATATATAAGTAGAGAAAGCGAATAAACATTTGTTATCTTCAGATCAACTCTCACTTCCGTAGGTTTGTGGCGCACATTTCTCGTCTCGTCTTGTCCCAAGTCAACTGGCGTGTAATGGCACAATTGTTAATGGTAGAACCAACATCACTGGTGAAAACGGGATCGACATTTTTTCTCAAAACGTTTCGGCAACGAGCCCCGGCGAGAACTCTGTGTATCCGAAATTACCCATATATTTTGTTGCCTTGAGCACGCGCTCTCTAAGGAAGCGAATCAATATTGACATTCGACTTGCTTCCTGGATAACTAACCCACATTCTGTTTTGGAATCGCCCGAAATGCCGAAGAAGGAATCAAATCACTTGAAGGATTCTCATTGCAAAGGGTCCACTCTGGATAATAAGTTTAACACGTAAAAACAAATGAAGATGAGTTCCAAGGCAAGGGCATAAGGGCCTCGAGACGAGGGCATTTAGCCGAGAGAGAAGAGATCCTTGGCTGTCAGCCCCCGGCCTGACAAACTCAGGGTCCAGGGCGCGCTCGAGCGATTGCGAGCAGCTTCCTCCCCTACATCACAGCTCTCACCACAACCTTGAGATCTATACACAATGGGTGTCCTACGTTCCGCTTTCAAGATTACCGCTCTATCGTCAGTTGTCGCTGGCGGCGCTTTCGGTGCTGTAAGTCAATTGCGTCCCACGGTCGTCAAATCCCCATGCGGGTTTCCCTCTTAAAACATATAAATCGGGTCTCTGTGAAGATTGCACGTAGCCAATGCGCCGATTCTCGAGCTTTCAATATCTGTAGCGGAACCGTCGTGCTCGAAGAAAGCTTACTAATCGTGCAATAGTGGACGATCAGATCCAAATTTGTGCCCTTCAATGCCAACGATCCTATCCTCTCCACCACAGCCTACAAAACCAATAACCCGAACCGCAATCCAGCGACTCAGGACCTGTGTGTGCGCAAAGTGCCGCTGAGCAAGATAAAGCCGCAATTACTAGAGAAGGATGGGAAGCTTGTGGAAGCGTTCTGTGCGGGCGTGTGGAGTGGTTATGGTACGTGATTCTATTTCTGGTGTAAAAGGCTTGGGGGGTTTAGTTGCCTTGAAGCTGCGGTGACATGTGCGCGTGGATTTCCAGAAAGACCGAGATACCTTGAGCATCGGGAAAAATTGTTGGACAACATAGGAATACGTGCTGATGGAAGAATTTCACAGGATACGCCTACCAGCGCCATTACCTCGAAAAGAAATACCGGAACTCCACCACCACAGCGCACCAGCTCTGGGACCGCTCCGACCTAACATCTTCATCCTACGAACCCGGCACCGAGATAACAGACCACTTCGTCGTGGTTGCCAAGGACCCTTCAGCAATCGTAGTGCGCTGCGGTGATTCGCCTTTGAAGACCGGTGTCAGAGACTCCGATGGCTTGTTCGAGATGGGAGTTGAGGTTAACAAGGATGAAGGTGTTGCGGAATTTAGACTGAAGAGTGTGTTTTATAAGGGCTTGGGTAAGGCAGATGGGAAGCCTATGCCGGCGCATATTGAGTTTTTGCATAGGATATACACGAAAATTTGGATGGAGACGGCGATTCGGAATGTGGTTCTATAGAACACCGGAGAAGACGTTTGATGATGACCTGCGGAGATGAGACGGACATTGATGGTGATGTTATTTGTAACATGATACCCTGGTATATATAGAACTGGATAATAGTTTGTTCACCTATGCGAGGCTCCGCTTATCTTTCTTACTGCGAAAACTGGACTAGGATCACAACAGGCATTGCTACACTTATTGAGGGAAATATCACTGTGTAGTAACGATAAAGAAAATTAAGGATCTTTGGAACGCCATTCGTTCAATTATCCATCGCCGTCTAAATATCGCTCTCTATGATATAATCTACTTATGCAAGTGTCTATCGACGACAAGCAAATGTCATACATAAACGCCCGCTCCATGATATCGTCCCTATAAAGCACATCGAAAGAAGAAACGCTCGAAGAAAAAAGCTCCCTTCGCCCATGCCGAGGGTGATCTTTACACCACTCGGCCCCATATTCGCTCGAATCTAACACACTGGTAATAAACGGCACTCAAGGGCCTAAATCTCCCATGATATGCACGTCTCTTCCTCGTCCGTCTCTTCGGGTGTGGTGATGATGATGTACGTGGATTTCTCGAGGGCTGGTGTTATTGTCGTTGTTGTTATTGTCATTGTCGCCCTCTTCGCCATGTACGACGGAGCTGAGAAGGTAATGGAGGTCGCGAGTCCAGAGATTGGAACCACCGCGTGGTACAGGCTGTGGTCTGACGGGAGTATTGCCGTTGTAGGCTCCAGGTAATGGACCTGCTGTAGAGCCATGACGTGTCTCGTCATTGACTATCGTTGGACTGTATCATGTGTTAGCTACGGACCATGACACACATATCAATCGACATAGATACGAGGACTTACGCAGTGCTCATCGACCTGTCGATCCTATTCTTCTCTTCCTGTCCATCCTCTTCCAACTCCTCATCAACACCGACACCACTCTCCACATCCAACACCTCCTTCTTCTCAACACTTTTCTTGCCCCTAACCTTTCCAATGGTATCCTTCCAGATAGCCCTTAGTACGAACCCCAACGCCGCGAAAACCAGGACCGGCGTTCCCAACGCAACGGCCCAAGAGGGCGTCTCGACGTCACCCAATACTATCCAGAATTGGACCATGACACCGAGAATGGCGATAATGGATCCGACTTGCAGGACGGACCAAAAGCCCCAGTAGAGTTGCATGAGGTCTTCGCCATCGCAAAATTCAATATTGAATAGGGCGAAGCATTCGACTACTGCGGCGGTTGCAGAGAGAATCAGACATAGGGAGGCAATAGACAGCATCCGCACGCGAGCACGACGGTTCTTGAGCTTGTGGCGGGTCGAGTTGACGAGACGGGGTGGGAGAGACTTGTCTCTTTCTGTGAGGGCTATGGATCTATTGTATTATTAATACTATGGTATGGTATAGGGCAAACTCCGTCTCGAAATATTGGTTATTACTTACTTGTGGTGTTGTAATGAACTTATACACATCATCAGTAATACCTGCTTCCTGTTAGAATGGATCGTTGTAGAGAAACATAGAGATCGATAAGTAACATACGAAGGCAAATAGTATCCAAAATATCCCGTTCGCTTCAGATAAAGTGAGATTCCGAAGGAACCTGGCGTAATGCTTGCATTGCGCCGCGTTTATCTCTGAGAATTTGCCCGTCATGATGAAGTCGTGCGATGTTTCTGTGACTTCAGAGTTAAACGTTGAAGTAAAGTGGAAAGTTCGATGTTGGTCTGATTGAGCAAGGGCGAAGTCCAGTTGGTCATGTCTTTGGGTAAGGGTCGACTTATATCAAATGGTGCCAGCACGCTAGATGACAAAATTCTGGGGGGATGGGGGGAAACAATGGGATCCCAAGGCCCCCGAATGATGGCAGTTGCCCAGCCTTTTGGATCATGATAGAGAAATGTCGAGTTACGCTACATGTAACTTGTAATTAACTTGCTCAGGCAGTATACTCCCTGCTTGAGAATCAGATACACCATACAGGAAGATGATCATCGGATTTAGATGCTAGCGCCTTCAGGTACCGCGATGAATCGAAGATCTCTCCTAATCGAGCTAAACTTGATGCACAACTAGCTGGTGCACTTGAACCAGGTACTCAGTCTTGACTCGAAAGTGTCAGGTCATTGCTTAGACAGTTTCTTGGAAGGAAAGGTGGTGGAGCACATTCTTGAGTGGTTGTTATGGCCAAGAGGATCGTTGCAGGGCCAAGGGAGGCTGAAGACATGGGGGTCCGCTGCCAAGCGAACTTTATCGAGAATGCCCAGGAAGGGGAAATCAAGGATACTTACTTACTGCAAAGAGGATCTTTGACCTGTGGCATTGCTTGTGTACGTCGTAATGGCTGGATTGGGGTGGATTAAATGACGACTGCCGTGGCGTGTTCGGTTGGTCGAAAAAGCCTCCGGATCGATTATCTGGCAAAAACTGCGGACCGGTGTTGCAAGATGCCGTGGCGGAAGTGGCATTCGACAATTGTACTACCAGAGATAACAAAGCATGTGCGGATACCTATCATCTGGATATTAACCGTACTGTACGTCGGCTGTCTCATGATGTCGAGGCCCGCCTTGGAGTTTTGTGTACGGAGACAAGTGACGTGCTTCCGGAGATCCACACTTGGGCACGAAGAACAGAAATTTCCAAAAAGCTCGAAGATGGCTAGTGCAGCGTTTGTGACAACTTTGTTCGATTCGAAGCTTCTATCCAACTTGGGTTCGTGGCACCGCGTTATTTTTATTATTATTATCATTATTAGGTGCGAGCCGCACAAGCCTGGCCCTGGAAGTTCTTGTTGTTGTCGCCAAGCGGATAGAAACGTTTGGCTAAAGGTTGTCTGTGTTGAACACCACCAATATCCAATATCCCTGTGTCCATCCTTCTTTTCTTTCGCTTCAAGATTCCTGCAATGACACCGTTGTGACCATCGTTCCTTCAAGTCGAGCTATCGGAACTATCGTGAAACAGTTGTTGACAATGCAATCCCGAGTATAAGAGCTCTATGTAGACTCTGCCCAGGAGTGGAAAGTTGCTACATGACAACGTGGAGTCAAAATCCTACCCGAAGATAACTCGAAGATGGACCCGCGCTACAGCAAGGGTCCCTTCATCTTGACATGACTCCGGTCTCGTCCCTCCGTTTTAAGCTAAACTCCAAGGACATCTTGTTTGCCTTGGCATTGTAGATCAGGGCGCCAAGTATGGTGACAACGCCAAGTAGCCAAATGAATCAATTCAGTTGATTTAGCTTACTACTTCGCACATGGCCAAAAGAACGTAAACTTGACATCCCTGCATACACTCACGAGAAACAGCGTCTTCTAATGATTAATGCATCGATTGAAAAGCAGAAAGTTGGCATACATGCATAGCTCTATGTAAAAGAGTATACAGATATCAAATAGAATCTATGCAAGCTGAACTGTATAGCATTTTAAATAACGAAGTGCGCACGGACGCCGAAACTACATTTAATTGGCCATGTACGAAGTATGTACCCATGGTCTAACAGACTCAGCCCCCACATTAACGAGCTGTACGCAATTCTTGAGGATGACTGTCTTGTGAACTGACTTATCAAGAAGCCGAGAAGCCATAGCCAGCCACAAATACAGTGCAGTGCAGTGCAGTGCAGTGCAGTACAGTGCAGTACAGTAGTAGTGTTCGACTCAAACTTCGGGCATTTGTTTACCGACCTGCAGGCAGGCATCTGACAGGCTCGAACCTGGCTCTGGATTTGAGAGGGCAGACAAGTCTACTCGTTCTCGCCGTGGGTCTGACGACTCTGAACCTGTCCACTGTGGGTTTGCAGGGCATGTTTGGTTAGAATCGACCCTTGATGTAAGCCCTGTCAGGTCCAAACCCACGGAGAAAGCGAGTAGTGCTGTCTCCAGATTCTCCACAACAAACGTGCTCCTCATAATCGTGGGGCGACGGACTGACCAGACCTCGCTGGGTTTCTCCTTGGGCCTGAACCTCCGTGCGCTGAAATCAAGGGTCAATTCAAAAGAGAAACCCTCTGCAAATCCACTGTGGACAAATCCTAACCCGCGAAAGCCGAGTCTACATGAGTATCAACGCCTGGCTGTCTGTTTTGATATTTCTGCTCTAAATATACCCGCACGGCCTTGCAACATACGCAACGACCCGCAGCTCTTACAATTCCAAACGAAATGTGCAGTCTCGTGGATGCAATCAGTGAACTTGGCAAAGTTTATCGCCACCTTGTGAGTCTTCGTCGGACAGAAGTCCGCTGCTTATTAAAGTGTACACAAAGTGGTAATCATACGTCCACAAGAAAAGAGTTCATGGGGATTTTCCGGCCCCTAAGCAACATGTTCCGACAGACTCTTCTCCACTAGATGAATTAATATGTGCCTGTCCGTGGAAATATCATTCCTAGGGAAAGAGATAAGGCCAGCCGGAAGAAGAAAAATACTGAGTGGACGACTTCGTTACGACAGATAGACTAAGGCTAGCTCTGAAATGGTTATCTGGCATGAGGTCTAGACTGGACTGGACCGGACCCTAACTCCGACGAGTACAAAGGATACGCCATATATCGTCAAATTTCGAAGGCTTAGAAAAGACAATTTGGCAGCCACGCGTGTCCGAAAGGCCTTCAGAGCCCATGCTGCATCTGCGTTCAAGACATCTTCAGCCCAATCTGCAGCTGCAGACTTAACATTGTACAAAAAGAAATAGGAGGTTGCATAGGTTCTGATGATGAGTCATGTAGAACACTGAGAAATGCCATGCAAATTGGAGATAGACACAATCGCCGGGTATTGGCCTGATTCATTCGCTTCCATTGTACTCGTCACCTAAAAGAGGCCCGGAGCATCTTTAACACTGAGAAAAAATGATCGGCACTTGTCTGAGATCTGGAGGCCGAGATCTACAGGAGACAGATGAGATGGTAGATAATCGTTTTTGGGATTGCTCATTAGTCAATTGTCTCAGATTAAGAATCTTTCCCCATGATATGACGCTGTGTCTCGCAAGAGGCAACGTGGATGGAATGGCAGGTGAATATTGTAGCAGTACCAAAATTCACGTGCAATCAAACGGCGCTATTCGGGACTTATTGCATGCTCATTGCATGCTCATGGCAGAAACATTAACGGGCGTTCGATATTGAAGATGTTCTCTGCCAACTCTTGGCGCCCAAGCTGGGCAAATCTTGTGTAATAAGCCAGGCGGCTTGGAGGCAAGTAAGCCATTATGATGACCCTTGTGCGGAAGGCTTGATGGCTTGAAGGCAGCTAAGCACAAATGGAGATGTTGCTCCAAGTGCCGAAGGTAGAACAAGTTTTCATGAAGGTCAACTACAGCGCCATGGCTTCTTGGGTGTCGCTAGATGTAACATCTTTTGTTGTTGGCGCATACACACCGCAATCAGGCGGTAATCCAAAGGATGTCCAGAGAAGTAACTGTAGACCTCTATTGGATATGTGATATGTGATATGTGATATCTTTGGACGACGCGGTGTCGATGTCCTTTTGACAGTGTTATCCGCATGAGAGCGCGCAAAATCGGGAGGGGCTTAGTGACGCTGGTGAATCGCCAAGTAACTCATGATGTACAAGGCCAAGAAATTCATCGTGAGCAGAGAGATGCGCGGTCAACTCCACTGATCGCGCCTTCACGGAGGTGCGATAAGGGGGCTCCGGATGATGCCTCGGAATGTGCACTTGAAGGCTCTGAAGAGGCTCTAAAGAGGCATAGTCGTCACAGGACGCTGAAAGAAAACTCTAAAGAGTGGCACCTCGATAATCCCGACTATGACACTTCGGCTCTTCGTCGAGAGCTTGGCAGCCATGCTTTTCCCATCGTTTCTTCATACTGCTGCGCAGCCATCGCCTTCTTCGTTCCCACAATCGAAGGCAATCAAGCAGTGACCTCTCTCGCGTTGGAATAGAGAGAGAGAGGGAGATCTCTCTTCGTGTCGCGTATTGGAAAGCAGCGGTGTGGGCTCGTGTAATGAACGATGCGATGTGATGTGATGCGAGGCGTGGTGTTGATGGAACATCGAGCTTCCGGAGCCCAATGCTCAAAACTCTTGGCGAGCGGTGGAATCTCGGTCCGCCTTTATTTGTAACCCCACTTTGATCCCGACACTTACCGAATCCCCGACTTCTCGACATCAAACAGCTTCTTCGAAATGCCCACCAAGTTCAAAATCCGTGTCCCTTATGTTGAATCTGGGGATGTCCTAGTTGGCATTTGGGCCCAGCACACTCGTCCCTTTATCGATAACTCTTCAGAATATTTGAACGTTTATGGGTCCGGGTTTCACATGCTTGAGAGGACCCCAAACATGTGCGAACTGTCGCTCTGAGATTTGACCGGAATTTTGATAGAGACACGAACAGTCTCTGGGGAGAGCCAACGCCTTATAGCACCTCGATGGCGGGGTATAAATCCGGGCGTTTATATACAAGGTGTTATGAGGCTGAATCCCCTCGACATGCAAGTATCGTACGATTCTCGTAAACTTGTCTATGTCCAGATCGCCGGTTATGGCGTTGATGTGACGGGGACATCAAATGTAATCCTTACGATGATCGTTCTGTATTGGCTATATCCTACAGCAATATTTACCCCACTGACTGCTGAAGGTCACGTTGAAGTGAGATAACTCGAAGTTTCGAATGTCTTTTTGTTTGCTTTGTCGTCCAAAAGAATGACCAATATTCTTCTGTCATGATAGTCTTCCACAAAGTGTAAGATTCTCGGTTTTTTCAGACCTTCATCAAATCCACCTATAAAAAATCAAGCAAAGAAATGTTCGGTGTGACCAACCGGAACCTGGATGCGTTTCCTTTGTCATGTTAGAAAAAGATTATATACACGGGCCGGATCCCCATCTCAAGGATAAAGATGTTGCCAGTCTTTGACTCTTTGATTTAAGCACTAATTTTGGACCTGCTGAGTCATGGAAAATACGTTTGAGAAAAGTTGTCTTGCGCAGCTACCACTTTCGTCTGGCTAGGTAGCTTAAAATCTCCCACAACCTCTCCCACGCGCTATAAGAGCTCGTATTCCGTACAAGGTGAGCCCAACCAACCACCTGTAATCTTGCCTCGACTCTCAACATACACTATAAAGTCATGCCCTGACTTTGAAGATCCAGAACGCCTTCAATCTTCTGACGACAAAGCTTGACATCTTCCTCTGTCCCCTAGACACCAATCTCCATGGGATGTTCATCTTCATATTTCTGATGAGAATGATGATCTGAAAGCCTTTCTGCTGTCGACGGTGATCGATGAGTGCATTTTGGTTTACATTCTGCTCGGTGACTGCGAATCTAGATGTTAAGATTGTCTCGGAAGACCTCACCAGCTTTGTCCTGCGCGAAAGTGACGAAACTGAACTTTGGCTTGTTCTTGCCGACCCAGGCATTCGGCCAAGACCAAAATCATTGCGGGTCCTCGTCGTTCATAGACTCGACCTCTGACTGCCAATTCTCCTTGAAAGGAATATGTTCCTTCGTCAACCCATCATCGCTTGCCGGACGGAAAGAGACACTCGGGTTTATGCACGCCGGAGACGCTGCGAAGGATTTGGACTCCATGGCGAACGTCACTTCCTTCAGGCCCTCACAGTGAAAGACTAGGCCAATTCCTGTAGCAGTGCCTCCATGAAGAGCATGCATATATAGTGAATGTAAATCTGGCCATCGAAGCGATTATGTGATGGATCACTAATGTCGATAGCCACTCTTGGAATCTCTTCCGTCAGAATCTACATGCTCGTCCTGCCAAGATAAAAACAATAATACCGCTGAAGGAGGCAATATCTACTAGAGGGTTCAATGAAAGTTTTCGACAGTGAAGCCGTATGTGTGCTTGAACTATAAATATATACAACGTGGCACACTCCTGATTGGATTTGGAGTAATGGAGGGATCCGGCACTGGCGACTCATCACAAGCATATGCTGCACATTTAAAGACTCAAGCTGATATCATGGATCACCAAAGTCTTCGGCGATGTCGAACACAACGCTGATTATCGGTTGCCAGCCTCCATATCTTCAGACGAATCTCTGGTGCCAAGCATGGGAAAGGGTAGAATTGGAAGAGTGTCTTTCTCTCAATCAATCATGGTCCTTGAGGAGGTAGCTTCGGCTTACTTTTGCGAATTGTAGAGTAACAATAATTTTTCATCTGTAGAAGAAGCCTTTAGACCCCTTGCACCGGCCAAACATTTGACCTCGATATCCCCATCTACCTGCGTGGCCCGATCCATCATCGGACCTTCGCAGATGGCAAAGTCCACATGACTGATCCATATAATCCAAACTGTTATACACATCACCAAAGCTAGCTTCGCTTCCTCCTCCCAAGCTTTCATGAACTCCAGCGAGTCCAACATATTACGTCCCAACCGTCAAGCTCTCCACACTCTCCTTCCAAGCACCTGGCACACCCGACGACTTGCCGAGTTGGTACACCGACGTCTTCGCCATTTTCAGCTTTCTATTCTTGCGCTCTCCTCTTTCTAGAGTAGCATACCGATGCTCTTGTGCCCCTTCCTCCGGTGCGATACTTCGACCGATGACCTTCAAGGCCTTCAGTCCATATCGATATGCCGATCGGAGCAAACCCGGTATAATACCGATAGAACGATCTGTATTTTCATAAAATCCACGATGCGCTCTGTCGTAGCGCGATTCATTCGACATTGTAAGTGTGAAGGATAAGATCGGAAGGAATTGATCGATCTTCGTTGTGGGGGTTCCAATGTGTGGACAGAGATAATGCCCAGTTTCGAAGTAAGAGTTGTCTCGGAACGAGAGCTGTTTCTGCTGAAACGATGTTTTTTTTTCGACAACGGATAAAGAGATTTATGCTGGTTTTCGAATCGAACCGAAAGGTAGGTAGATAACGGGCTCGCGAAGACCGTGAAGCTAAATTGGCGTCGCTTCAGGTAAACAGTTAAGCGAGTGAGCTGTCCTGTCACGTGTGTCATATTCACTTCTATTTCCTGCCATCAATCTGGAAGGGCATACCATTTTCACTATTGAGTATGAGTAAATATGATTCGAAGCAGGATCTGGGTAAATTAGCTGTTTCGAATCAAGAGCTTAGTTTAGCTAGAGGGATAACCTATTGGGATGTGAGGCAAACTTCTCAATAGATTTCGCTGTGGCCCGGCGTAAATTGCGGATTTCTTAAAGTTCTCTTTCAACATCACCGGCATCAATTAAAAGTGTAAGATGAAGCGTCTGGCCTTGTTCACGGGAATTGGGAATTATTGTTGTATTTTATCATCACAAAAGCACGCAATTCAAGCTTCTACTTTAAAGACAAAAGGTATTATAGCCTACAAAAACCAAAAAAAAAAAAACTTCTATAGCTTCAATACTTGCATGGTTGAAGGATTTCATCATTCTCACCCTTCTACCCACGGTATCTATGACTCCCATGTTGGTCTAACAGGTCGCTCTTTCCTATAAGTCGCATAGAGCGTACACGATGAGATTCGACTGATCTGTTCTCAAATTTTGAAGATGGCCCCGGCAGCAGCAAGCTTCGGTGTTGCTGATATCAATTGACATATATGCGGGACAGGACGTCTCCTCTAGCGTGTGCAAAAGTGGGCATAGTCTTGAGGATTCAAATAGAAGCAGTCGACACTCTGCGCTCCATAATCGGAATCGGAAACAGTCCAAATTCTGTAGAGCTACGAACTCCCACTATTTAACTCTATATTTCCCATTGGCTGTGGCAGAGGATAGTTCCTAGGATGATTGATCCTGTGACGTGCCTGAGCGGGACAATATAACCCTCCAGGAAGATGTGGTTGACCTGAAAGGGTTCTATTCTAGAAGTTTCGACGTGGTCAAAAGAAGATCGATTATTACATTCATGCTGTATTTTGTGGTGTCGCCCTGAGGCTCCATCCTTGTGGTACCAAAGTTGGAGCTTCACCAGCTGAGGCTTTTTTGGCCGGCTCCTCTGGTTGAGCCTTGGCCTGTCAATCAGACCAGCAAGATATAGTAATTGAAGTTTCTATCCTTCAATTTCAGTTAGACAAGTGGCTAAGGAGGATTATGATCCAGTGTAAATCTGCAAGAAGCTGAAAAATCCTCAAGAAATACGCGAAATCTCAACAAAAGTCCACACTGTCCACAAACCACCATAGTAGCTTATGCATTGTCGATATGTGCCTCACACATGATATACATTGCATACATCTGGCTTGCAACAGATCCTGCCTTACAAAGACCCCGAGCCAGTGAGTGAGCAAATGGTTGGTGGAGGGTACTGAATACTGAGCAGCGTGCCGAAAAGATGACGAAACAGTATTGCTATTGCAGAGAATCTCTTCTGTACCTGAAAATTACTCTATAACTGATATTCTAGGCCTGAAAAAAGAGCGTGCAGGGCATTTCCTCGCCGCTGGGTGTAGAAATGGTCGATAGGTAGCCGGCCGCTCCAGGGTATCACGGGTAAGTACTACATAGCCAAGTTCGCGGGCCGATAATGCTATTGCAGAAAACATCTTATGTACCTGAGAGACACTCTATACTGCATATATCAGACATGCAACATTATGAATTGCCAACATATCCGACGCTTTTGGACGAATCAGTGGCTGGTCGGTGATCGAAGTAGAGCAAGGAACAGCATGTCGTCATGATTCCAGCATGCTATGAAGTTTGCAGAACTACCGTTATGTGCCTGAGGGATAGTCTACATTGCTGATATCACATGTACAATAGAACTTCGTATGAAAAGAATTAGGAGCAGAAGTGGTTGGCGCGTGTTTAGCCGGGGTGTAGCCGCAGCTTCGCATGACTCCGGCATGAATCACATGTCGTCTATGACTCCTATATCATATGTGCCTGGAAATTACTCTATACTACATATATCAGATGTGCAACAACACATGTACGAAAAAATACGAGTATGCATGGGAGGGAAATTATCGACTAGGGTTGGAAAACGAGTCCGCACTTTATCATTAGATGCACTATTATATTAGCTGTAGCAAGGTTGAAGTATACTTATAAGAATGAATATGGTACTCTTTATGTGTATTTCGAGTTTTGACTAGGTGTCGAAGATTGAGCGCTGGAGAGTGGCTGGTGATGTTAATGACATGATGTGGCTAGGCGAGAGCAACAGTTTAGCCGCACTATCGCTGTTGAGACAACAAATGTACCTCTACTGTCACTCGAATTCGGCCTACATTCTTCCATAAAAATAGGTATGTCAACCGACAGCGAGAATATCAGGGATTGTTCGAAGGTGGTTGGACCTGTTTATCGGAGAGAACCCCTTGAAAGTAATCAACCATAATTATACTGGACCTCCTTTCATTGAATTTTCTGACCTATGGTGATCCTATCCTCAACACCTATAGCAGATACAATCGCTTTTACAAGAAGTGGCCAGCTGTAAAGAATTGCAAGCCGGACGTACGGTTGCTGACAACAAGGATATCCGGCAGATCTTGGTATGTAGCACAACTTCAGCTTAGCGAATATCCCTTGAGGAGAAGTGGGAGCGATAAGCCATTTCATACATCACGATCTAGATCGCCTTTAACGGACCTGTGGGCGATATTATGTTGTGGTGAGAATTGACGCGCATCCTGCGGATATGACTGGCGAGGTGGCTGGCCGAGAAGCATGCTGAATCATAATAGAGGGGTACTATTAATACAAATTATGTCATACCTGTTCAGTAGCAATTGGCATACTTGATTGTTAATGATTGAACTATATATCAGACGTGCAACAGAACTATGTTAAAAAGCAGGTTTCATGGGTCCTCAGATTGTCGTTCGTAAATCAGTATATTTGTCAAGAGGCGTGAAAGACTCGATTTTAGATAGCGAGGCTTAGACAAAAGTTCATGGGAATCTTGAATTTGTATCTTAGGCGGTTTGCAAATGTGCTCTGAAGATGGATATCCTTGACCCCTGAAAGCCCCAAGAAGAGGTTGTCCTGCGAAATCAGGGAGCGATGCTAGCCAGACTAGGTAAAAGAAGAATACCGTTAGAGGATCGATTTTCACGCAGCTTAGACGTTGTCTCTATCATCAACGAGAGCTTAAAGATTTTTATTAAGTATGGCTGTAAGTCCGATCATCTTAGAAGTATACACAATAGTAGAGTTGTCAATAGTTGGGTGGTTTCGCTTTGATAGAAGTAATATCTGCTCAGCTTAGCAGCCGATAGGGCTGGCTGACTACATTTGATGGATGTACCACAAATTTAACCACTAACGCTAATAACATGCTTATCAAAACTCTTCAATATCCCAGTATGCAGCCTATAAGATTCAAACCAGACTTGTAATAAGAATACGGTACAATATCCGTCCAGTGATCGGGTATGCTCATAGTGAGGGGCTGGTTATTGCTCCCTGAACACCCTCATTTCAATCAAAATAAGTAAACCTATCCAATGCAGTTCATAACTAGCACCTGTGTATTAATTTCAACTGTATATATGAGATATGCAATAGATCATTCTGCTTGAATGTTCGAAGGAATTGGAAAATGGGAAAGTCAAGGGCTGTTGGAGCACTCTTACCTCAAGTCCAATAGCCTGAGAACCTTGATATGAGAAGAGTATAATCTAAATAAGACATTTCTTACAAGATATGTGAGCCAGCGGACAACATCACTTGTCCTCAATTAGAGTTCGGAAAAGACTTGAGTTCTGGCAGAGATTCGAGAAGCCCCTCCGGTGGTGTGTGTGGCGTTAATTTGTTGATGGAGCAAGTTTAAGATAAGTCCCCTAAATCAATAATGAATTCTTTTGCTTCCTCAGGATGCTGGACGCAAGCGTAAAAAGCCCAGAGGCGTTCCTCCCCAGCGAATCTGCTGCGAATTTGTAGCTATAAAGAACCCGTCAATACCGATTTGTATCGCGCAATTCTATAACATGCCATACATGTCACCTTGCTCCGTTATAAAGAGACAAGATGTATCAATAATTAGTAGAAGCCAGGAGAAACTTTGTGCGCCTCCAAGCTTCTGCCGACAAAGAACGATGGGGAGGCTGGCTGATGAAAGCAGACCTGACGAAGTTTTGTTGCTCGTCTCTGATGTGTAAAATTATAGCAACTATCATAAATAATAATTTCATGAGCCAGCATATTGAGTTTAGGAATCGCGTCTAATATATGTTGCATATCTAGGACTTGCAACAACAACACAAAGCTCGCTTAATGTGGCTGGGCTTGTCCCGTAACTTCCTCCCGGAATTAAAGCACCAAAGCATAATACGAAGTGCGAGGTAAGAAGAGCCTAGATGAGACCATTCCAATCTATTAGGAAGTAGTACCTGCATTTAACTAACGCTGCATATTTACGACCTGCAACAGAGACATGATACTGAGCTCATTCTGCTCAGCAAAGAGGCCTCATTCTTCTCGGTCCCTAATGCCTCCCGGCATGAGGTTCCCTCCGATCAATCAGCCTTATACTACTCAGCCAGTCTTATATGCGCCGTCCCACATAAACTCAAATCCTCTCCTAATCCATCTCTCGCCTCTCCTCGTAGCCCACCTTCGCCTTTTCCATCTTTCCATCTTCCCGACACCATATCTCTCTGTCCTCTCTTTTGTTGCACATCGTGATCAGGCCTCTTTCACGCAGAGTGGTAACGACACAGCCTATGGTGCGAGAAGATCGGTAAATTAGAAGCCCGTGAGAGTTTTTTGTTGCATGTCGCTCTTTGGGTGCTGACGCAAGGGGTGATGATGTGTGCATGCATGCATTGCATGCGGGATTGCGCCCTACATATACGCATGCATGTATGCGTTTCCCATGATGGGAGGAATGGGAAAGACAGGTCTTCTTTGCATCGGCGTATCCATCGTCATGGTGTGAAATCGCAAAAGACCTCGCAGAGATAAATAATATCAAATGCTAGTATGAAATTAGACAGTTCCTGTACTACCATTCGAGATACACGCTTTCGTTTATGTTACAGAAGGGGAACTATGCTGCATTACTTTGTGAAGTGATGAAGATCTACGTATTTGAATTTTGAGTTCCAATGTGTGTACGGTAATGTGAGCTTCAGGCCTCATGTGCGGGCCCCAGTCCAGGTTTATTTTGCTACTTGGTACCTAGGTAGGGTAAATACACCCCTACCCTGTCATTATCTCAGGAGCCTCGTCAAGGACTAACACACCCAATTGTTTGATCAGAATTAATCTAATCATGGGCGAGAAACTACTAGAATTACGTGGTAGGGGTTGAATTACCCTTACCACCAAGTATTCCCTCCCCGGTTTGAATGTTAGACTAGATGCCCTAACCACAGCTGAAGTTTTGACGTGGACGTTCAAACCCGGGAGAATTCATATTATCCTTCCCCTTCAATAAAGGTTAGCGTCTCTATTTTAGGTTGGAATAGAAGATGCTACAGTTGAATAATTGGCCCGGCCAAACCTGGAGACGCTAACCTTAATTCACGGGCTGGATAAGTACACCACTAAAATTTCCGAAAGCTAGGATGAACTCTCCGCACATTTAGCGTTATATTGGGTCGAGACGAACCGTTGCCGCTGCCGATCATTGTGGGGTAATGTTGTGTTCTGGACTATTTCGTTTCTTGACGTATTTTGCAGAATTGATATATTTCCCTTTTTCTGCATTCTGGGTGATGAAGGCTAGTTCTGAAACAGGCGATTGTGGATGAGGTAAAGAAGGCTGATGAGTGAGGGGTGTTGTGGGAGGATTGGTAAGGGTAGAATGACGATGGCATAGTACGCGGGGGCGAGAGACAAGAGTAAATGGAAATGGAATTATCGATGGTGGGGTAAGATCAGATTTTTGAGAAACTCAACTCAGGCAGAATATTATTGGATGAAAGGCATTTGACGAGTCAACTTGGAATCACCAATTCAAGCGGAGAAGAAGTCAGGGAGGAAGAAGTGAGAGTAGGTGTAAATTTATGTAAGATCATAATATTGAGCATGAATAGCGCAGTATAAGCAAGAATAAAGCACTTCTTAGATATAGACACCGACACCAAGACTCCCTGCTTTCGCTACCGTCCCAATTCTCATCATTTCACACAACGCCTTTACACCGTAAGATCCGTCATCTGAGCGGCCGTATCTGTAATCCAGCGCAACCCAGAACATCCAAACATGCTAATCCAATCATATATCAAGGAAATATCGACACAAAATATATGCATGCGCGGACTATGCATCTGACTCGCTCACGGGTTGTGGTTGTCGTAGTAGCAAGTATGCGATGTATTCGTGGCGGAGTGGGGTGCGAAGCCAGGCATGAAGAGAGTCGGTGGTGGCATCATTGCCCTGGAGCGGTGGGGCAGGAAAATTTGCCGAACGTGAGTGAAGACCGTCATCTTTGGAGACTTGAGACGTATCTTTATCTCCGTTGACAAATTCGCTATAGAGTCTGTTGGAGTGTAGGACTTGGTTCTCCATCGCAGGAAGGCGAAAGGTAGAATGGCGGTCTTCAAAGACGATCCCACTGTCATTGCTCTGGTGATGGAGAGAGATGGTTTGAGCTTGAGCTGCCGCACGTATGTCTGCAAAGAATCCATCCATGTTGGGATCAAATTCGGAGAGGTCTTCATCGTACGTCTGAAAGTCCTTGTATTCGAGTCCAGGAGCAGGAGGATTGAACTCATAGTGCTCGACAAAGACTCCACTATCGTTGAAGATCTCCTCGCCGGTAGCGGCAGCTGCAATATTGCCTTGTTGAATAGCCTCAGGAGAGTTGATATCTCCATTTTGGGTGTTTGTCGAGGACTTTGTGGTAGCGATGCCTCGGGAAGCTTTCATGGCGGAGAAATTCATGGTGCAGAGGTAGCTAGGCAACAACATCAGTACGGGTCATTGTACTGTAGAGTATCTTGCTGCTTACATTTTGAAGTTGAGATCAAACCGATATACAGCGGAGGATGCGTATGGTGTAGACCAATCGGAAATAGTACAGTAAGGGTAAGATAATTGTTTGTTAATCTTTTTGAGGGAGAAAGCAAGTAAATGAGATAAAAGGTGAGAGGAGAGCTCAGACTCGAGATGGTGGGACGCGGTAGAGGAGGGCGGAGAGAGAGAGAAATGGTGAGGGAAGATGAGTAGCGAGAGAGGAAATGGACCTACCACCACCCACCAGGGGATTTGCTGGACCCACTTGTCAACGAAGTACTTGCCTTTGCGCTTGGATTTACCCAATAATGGTAGCACTCCAAGTCACCCTCGGTCTGGAGTTGACCGCAGACCTGTCCAGTGTTCCAAGAACAGGATGTATCTCACCATGACTCTAATTAATCGATCGAGCAATGGAGCTGCTTCAATCTTGTAGAGTAAATCTGGCACTGAGCCGGACCTGACCTACTGGGAAGCCGGAGCTGTCCTTTAATTTTCTGAGAATCGCAAGCGGACATACAGAATATCCAGTCATGCCTCTCGTAACAAGAAGGGTACCCAGGAGCCAACCAGATGCAGCCTTGGATTGTCCAGTGAGGATCTCTAAGACAGCCAACCAGAGTCCTTGATTGACCAGTAGAGTGGTATAGCGAGCGAGGAGCGATAGTCAAAATTCCTATCAGAAGGCCGAGTAGAACCATCCAATCAGGAAGGTTCGGTCTCGAGTGGATGACTCAACCAGTGAAGGAGGGCGGTCCTCTGCTGCATCGACTTCATCCTCGAGTAACTCACTGGACCAGCCTTGGCGAGGGCGCTGAGTGCGTGTGTATTGAGCTCTCCGGTGAAGTGCGTGGAAGCAGGAGTCGGAAAAGCCAATGAGCTGTCGTGGATTGCATCTTATAGTAGGCGTTTGTCCTTTATGGCTCTGATAGGCAATTGGCTGACCGGATGTGCATGAACAGGGCGAGGAAGGATAGACGGAGACTCTCGAGGGCGAGGAAACGAGTTCGAAGTGCTGCTCCGGCGGGACAGTACGAAAGTGAAGACGCTCATCCCTCGGTGTCTTCATAGCGGAGGAATCTTTACTCATATATTCCCTTCTCTTTACCCTAACCGGTGAAGGTTATGCAGTGGTCAGAGGGCAACAGGGATTACAAAATGTCTGGACCGAGATCCGTGTCCACTATCAAATCTGACACGGATTACTCTTGCCTCTGGTAGTCACCGCGGACAAATGATTCGTTCCTCATGTCTTTACCCGCCGCTCGCCTGACGCCGGTCGAAATGGCGCAGTCAGTCTCGGACGAGTTCTCTCTTCAGGCAGAAGCAAAAGGGCGAGACTAACACGATGCGACACTGTGAGAGGGTATGATCCTTCGGTGAATTGCATGCTCCAACTTTGGGTGGCTTGCAGCTTGAAGCCTTATTCGTGGACTCCTGCATGAGGTCTCAAGTGCTGCCGCCCCAATGCAGCCGAACATGCCCTCCAAATCCTGTCGCCCTATGAAATTAAGGGTGCGTGAAGGATGGCCCCCAATCAAGTTTCATACGCTCGATGAGATGCATGCAGAGCATTTGTGGTGTGAATTGGCAGGAATTTTGTTGACTTTTCCGAGTAGAGAGACTTGCGATATCAAGATTTTGGCTTGGAAAAGCTGGCAAGAGGATCGATGATTCTTAAATCGATGAGATCGAGCCTATACGACGAATGCGTCTCGAAAGGCCACTTCACTGTACACTCCAAAGTCCGGCTGGCCAGCCCTGAGTTCCTGCTTGCATCCATCGTCTCTTGTCATCTGATACGCAGCCCGTTCCGGTTTCGTGCATGCATATGTAGTCGCGTCTTCATCTCATGCTGAGGTCGGAGTTAATCCGAGATATCAACCCAGTCGCGTAATTTGTGTAGAGAACGCGGAATTACAGGGCGGAATTGGGGGCTGAACAGAGGTTAGACGTTGGCACTGTCATGTCATGTGATTGATGGCTTACATGAATCTTCGTTCTTGGTTATCTCAGTTCCTCAGGCCACCCTTCTTCGCTCTTTAGGTACACGGCCTAATTCTAGTAGTCAACTTACTTCAACTTACTTATTAGCGTTAGACTAAAGCCCGATAAGGTAAAGCGTCCACGGTAGTCCGTGCAGAGTGAAGATTCGAGCTGCGAAGCGTCTAAGGGAAAATAGTCGAAAAGACGCTCTAGAGCGTAGTTTAGGATATAACCCTCGAGTGTTTTTCGCAATTACTTAATATAATATATTCAGAATTACTCCGGGTATAGTAGAGATTCTAGATAATTAGAGTTATTACTATTTTAATGATTTTTTATTACCTACTAACGTTTATCTTAGTACGATATATACCTACTAAGGCTAAAGAGTTATTTTCCCTAGAGTATAGTTACTAAATCTATCCGGAAAGCACGTGATTATTTCATAATAATAGTACTAGTAGACTATAAACATGATCTCTAAGGATATCCTACCCTAAGGAAACCTCTAGTAAAAATTTTAAAAGCTATAAGTAATAGAATAATCGATTTCTGAAGGAGTAGGCGTTAATTATATCCGTAATACGAGTTTTCAGCCGGAAAGATAACGAGAATATTAATATTATAACTCTTATATACGAACCGTGTATATTTATAAGGTTAGAAGTATATTTAGAATAAGCTATAAGTTACGCGGAAGCTATACTAATTATTATTATAAAGTATTTGCTATTTAAGCGTTATTTTACTATTACGATATTAAGGCCCGCCTAGATTCAAGTAATACTTAGTACTAATCGTATATATCTTAGTAACTTACTTCAACTTACTTTAACTTACTTTACTATTATATCGAGATTTCTATATATCTTCCCCTTCCCTCTCGCCCTTATAATAATTTCTTTAAGATCGTTTATATTAATAGCTCTTATAGCTACGGCCGCGGCTTTCCCTTCTCTACTACTATATCTTCCTCTCTTCTCTCGCCTATTAATATCTGCAGTCTTAATAAGAGCAAAATATCTAGCTTAGTCTTTAGTAAGATATAAAGGTAATAAATTATTAACCTTCGGCATAATCACTCTTATTACTTCTATAGCTACGTCTCTCTATACTCTCCTACTATTATATCTTCCCTACTCTAGATAGTATCTATCTCGTGCAGTTTCCCGAGAACGACCTAATTATTACCTTATATAATAGAGGATAGTCCTAGTAAGAGTAATAGAGGTTAGAATAGATAATAGCTAGCTTAGGGAGCAGCTAGTAGTATTAGTATTATTTAATAACTTATATATACCTATCTATAATATATCGATTATAATTAGTTAACTTACTTCAACTTACTTTATAAGCGAGGTAGAAAGGAGATATAATCTTAATTAATTAACTTACTTTAACTTACTTTAACTTACTTATTAAACGCTTAACTAAATCTATAAAGTATAAGATTATAAGATCTGAAACTACTAGAATTAGATATCCTCGCCTTATCTTAGATACTAGCCCTTTCGTTCCTAAAGGTATCTATCTTATCTAGTTTCCTAAGAATAACCTATTACGCTTTCGCTTTTCTATTCTCTTATAATCTTAATAAACTTAAAGAGAAAGGCAAGGAAGAGTAAGCGATTTTATATATTACATAATAGCCTTAGGATATTATTATTTTTAAGTAAAGACTTCTTTTAGATAAAATAAGTTTTATAGAGATTAATAAGGATAATATATTAGTATTATTATAAGTAGTCTTCTGCTAGCTAACTACCTTAAGAGGTATTATATCCTAGAGTACTTAGACCTGCGTATATTAGTATTAGTAACCCTCTAAGAGAACCTTAAGGGAAGCTCTATATCTATAGTTAGGGAATATAAGAGGATAGAATTAGAGTATAAAAGTCGCTGCACTTATTCGTCTTAATATAAGAAGATAAATTATTAGATAGCAGAGAGATAGATTAGTAAGGTACCCGCCTCTGTATTCGCTTACGAAGTAAGTTGAAGTAAGTTAGCTAATTAAGCGCGAGTACTATTAGAGAGAGCGTATTTCTATCGAAAATATTATTTCTATCTCGCTTAGTAAGTAAGTTAAAGTAAGTTAGCTAACTAAGAGCGTAGATTAGTTAGAGGAGAGTACTTCTATCGCAAATATTATTTCTATCTCGCTTAATAAGTAAGTTAAAGTAAGTTAGCTAATTAAGCGTATAGTACTATTAGAGAGAGCGTATTTCTATCGAAAATATTATTTCTATCTCACTTAGTAAGTAAGTTGAAGTAAGTTAGCTAACTAGGAGTATAGATTAATTAGAGGGAAGAGTACTTCTATTGCGAATATTATTTCTATCTCGCTTAATAAGTAAGTTAAAGTAAGTTAGCTATTTATAATTTTAAAGTTAGTAATAATCGATAGGATTATCTATTTATCTAGATTTACTAATTGCGAATACTCGAGGGTACTATATATTACAGAATCGTAGTAGACATCGGAATTAATAATAGTAAAAGCGATAAGTTTTAAGGAATAAGGCTTAATACTACTGAACAGATAGTCTTATACTTAATATTACTCCCGCCTCTTAATACTACGCTATCCTAGACTAAGTCGATCTGCAGTCCGTTTAGTAATATCGATATTAGTATCTTAACTATAAATCTTAGTATTACCTTAAGTAGCGACGTCTTCTCTGAATATAGCTAAGTCCAGAGGAGTATTCGCTCTTGAATATAATAATTATATCGCTCTCTAGAAAATAGGACTTTATATTATAGATAGAGCAGATAGTCGTAGAGATAGAAGTATTATAGGATATGCCTTATATATAATAAGCGTCTACTAAGTCCCCTCTAGTATTACTAGCCTACTATCTGCCCTAGGTTATATTAGCGACGACCTTATTACTATAGAGGATATTAATTAACTAGATACTAGTAAGCTAGTAGTTAGTATTTATAATTAATTAAGTATTCGTAGTTAAGTTAGTATTTATAGCCTAGGAGTAAGAGAGCTATAAGTATCCTGCGATACTACTTCTGTTAAGCGATTAATCTGACTAATAAATACCTTTTTAATAAGTCTAGATAGTCTGAATTATAATATTACTCTTTAATCTAGTATTAATAGTCGATCTATTAACTCGGACTTCCATATATCCTTATATTCCTACTCGTCTAGCGCTAGCACCTATATTACTATACTATCCTACGTTTAACTACTAAAGTATACTACGTTCCCTCTATTACTTCTACTTCTACTTAAGTATACGAATATAAGTGCTAAGCGGATATACGAAGATATAAATATATCCGGACTCAGGTGGAATCGGCTATTCGAGAAGGACGAGTCTAAACTCGCAGTATAATTACCTGCCTACTTTATTAATAGAACTAACGCTACTAATACTTTACTGCCTTTCCGAGGTATATATGATTATAGATCTATAAGTAGCCGAGTATTCGGCGGAGCTAGTATTAAATTATAGTTACTATAGTATTCCGTAGTATAAGGCTAATTCCGATCCTCCTTAAGGAGTTTTATCTCGCCTAGAAACTGAAGAATAACCTAGCGATAGTAGAAACCGTTATATATTTCGCTTTATATATATAGCAGTTTATCGCGAGCACCTAGATCCGCTTTAGATCATAATCGAACCTTATTTCCTTCCGGATATTCCTATTCGTTCAGCTCGCTAGTAATACTTCCGTCGCTTTATACTAAGTCGATATTACTTAGCTCGATATTATCTAGAACCTCGTTTTAAGACTAACTCTCTCGTAGGCGGGATATTATATAAATAGCCTATCTTACTAGTAGTATAAGATAGCGAAAGGTCTTAGGTAGTACTTTAAGTATAGGAGTACTAATTATATTCAATTTCTTACCTCTACCTTCTTTATCTAAGACTTAATACGATACGAACATATGAACCTAACTAGTATAGCTTTCGCCTCGACTACTACGCCTAGTACGTTACTAGAGCTTACTCGGCGTTAGATCGATAGGGAGCTTCTAAAGTACTACGCGGTTAATATCCGGAATATTCATTCCTATACCTATCGATATCATTACTATTATAATATAGTACTAGGATCCCTTAACTCGGAAA